>WJEZ01003175.1:0-11418 GCA_009869925.1 Thalassaphorura encarpata
CTTCCCTGACCAATGACTGTGCACTTAACATTACTCAAGTACGGTGACCCTTGCTGACCGCTGAGGGTGACCCAAGACGCTTTTCTGAAAAACTTTCTGCACAAAAGTTGTTCATAATGATAAGGGCTACAACATACCAAAATTTCATTAAAATTGAACCACTATGATCGATAATGTTTTAACAGTATCGAGACTCTCCTTTTTAAAGAGAATGAAAGTTATGATATTAGGAACTCATATAACTCAAATTATAAGACAAAAGTTCAGGGTGCGAACTAAACTAATAATCACCACATTTGATAGTGTCTTTTGAAGCCTAAAACGTTCATAACTTGAGTTAAACTAGATTTACTCGGTAACTTGGGGAAAGTTCCTTCTAGTGTCATAATCGGATGTACATTACATCTCATTTTCATATTTTATCCTCGTATCTCAAATTACCGATCTTGAAATTGAACCATTTGAGAACTATTTGAGTTCGAATTGAGATCGCCGTTGACTTGCGTAAAGATAAAGACAAGTCATACTCTAAATTAGTACCCTTGTGAAACAAGGATCTGGAATTACCAAAACATCATACCCAAGAAATTTTGCCTAAAAGTAAAGATTTAAAAACACAAACATGTCGACTCCAGACTACCTATCATCTATCTATCTTTCATGTGAAGTAAAGTGCTAACCAAGAAAGGAATCAAGGAATGTCATCTTACCTTAAAAGTATCCAGGAAGTCTAAGTCCAGCTCATATTCTTCTTAATCAAATGAGAGGATGTCCATCCGTGATCCGTCATGTGAAAGACCATACTCAATTGATCTTGAATCCTAAAGCGCTGCGTATGTACACGTACACTGCCCTACAGTGGTAGTCCATTCCTGCATAAATCGCAAATTCAAATTAAACATTGAAATATTAGAAGTTATTTTAATACTCAGCATATTTTTAATTCGTCTTGCAGAAATTCACGTTCATCTTTTTGTTTTGTTAATAGTTTTACGTCAAATGAGTTACAACAGGATTAACCCGTTATTCCCAAACTCAGGACAGGATACAACTACCGATCTAACAACGAGCTTAACTCCACATGCTGACCCTAGAACTCCTGTACTAAACTAGTACAAGAAGTTGCTCCTGCTCTGGACAGGACGGTCACTGGACTATTCGGGAGATCTCAGGGCTAGGTCAAATAGAGGTGGAAAGGAAAAAAGGTAAAGATAGGGAGTCAGCGATTTGGTTCAATTTAAAACCAATTAAATTTAAAATCAATTTTTCTGGAGCCGACTTTATTTGTCCTCTTTGCTGGTTCTTAGATAGAGATACTTACTATTATATTTTATGAAGTCTTTCCTTTAAATTTGGAAATTAACTAAACAAATGCGCACTTACCTACCAAGCGGGAGTAGAAGCTGCTGCCGATGACTGGACACACATGAACACAACTAAAGACTGATTGGAACTGACCAACGCGTCGTCTGTTCGTTCGTTCGTTCGTTCGTTGTACGTTCAACGGACAAAGAACAAGGACTGACGGAACCAAACATGGGATCCTTGGGGCCAGTTTCTCCTACCACCCATTCGGCTAAACCCCTCTTCAAGCCTCAACGACCCTCAAGAAATACTCAAAAAAATCTAAAAATTATTTAGCTGACTTTTTTCCAACAGATGGCAAAGGATGAAATACAATTTATTACCGCAAGACCGAAGGTCTAATAAAAATGAAAACAGTTTCGATTTCCAAATATTATTACAATAGATCGCATGTATTTTTGTATAAAATGTTTTTTAATCTTGCTCTTTGGACTATTGGCATAAACTTTGTTTTCTTTACTGATTTTTTAGAAATATTTTTTAAACTTGTTCTCCAATCATATTTGGATTAAGCCAGACTACCAGTAAGGAGTCCATTCTGGTTTTTTTGGATAAAATCGAAGAAATTGTTTTGCCTGAAGACGAGCCAAACGTTTAAGTTCAATAAAATGTTTTTCAGCGGCTTCCTTAGTTTCGATCATTGTTGCACCCATGTCTTCATCATTTTCTTCTTCCTCAGACCCCTCATTTTCATTTGCCCCTTGGTCCAATCCCATTGTTGGATCATTCAAGGAACTAGCAAAACGCTCCTTGATTTTAATGGAAAAATTTAGAATTTAGTAAAGAACACAACTTGAAAGAAACAAATTAATCTTACATTGCAAAAGGCTTGAAACGCTTCGGCGCAAGCAGATTTTCCAGCTTCTACGATTTGCTTGTGAGTTTGAATATCCATCCTGAGCGTCTTTAAACATTGAAGGAGCTCACCGTGATGTTTTTACAGTTGCTGTGTAGGCAAACCAAATCAATTAATTAAAGTTCCTTGATTTCATCGTTGTATAAAGTTAAAATTACTTTAACATCATGAAGATTTTCCTTTTCCTTGGCAGCCGTTTGGGGTGTGATTCAGCTGGTGCAGCTGCTGTCTTTTCAACTTTGGCTTCTTCCAGTGGCTGGCTTTCTTGTGCTGCTTCTGGGTCTATCTGAGATCAGGGATGTACTACTTCTTTTTCCTTTCTTTTCGCTACCCCGACGACCTTTGCCCTTCTTAATCTTCTGGGACGATGGAACGGCTGCAGCTTCTAATGAAGTAAAAAATGTCATGAGACTCATTTCTGACTTTTCTGACCAAATTAAAAGTCGTACCCTTGCCAGCAGTAGCAGCAGCTTCAGCAGCAGCTGCCTCAGCCTGAGCAAATCTTTTGGCTTCCGCATCCATAACGTTTTTCCAAAGTTGACGAGAGTATTCCAAAACAGCTTGAATTTGAGCCAAACTAACCACCTCAATTTGTTCTAGCTTTCCATCCAAATAATCTTGAGCTTGTGCTTGTACAAATTGAGATTGTTCTGGTGTAAGTTCAGCAAACATGTCTGAAAGTTCAGGCGGGCGATGGAATAATCTATCCTGGAGTAAAAGCTCGTCTCTGAGAAGTGTAATTTCTTTTTTCAGGGCATCAACTTTGACCTCTGGTTCGGGTTGTTTGAAAATCGCATCAAATGGAATACATTTGGCTCTTTCAGCAAAACGAATTGCAGCCAGAGTTGTACTCAAATATTTTCTGATTATATTTTCTGATCGAATATGAAGAATGACTCGAAGTTCTGAACTTCCATTCATAACGTCTTGAAGACAGTGGGCCAATTTATTTTGACGCGAATATTGTGATGCGGAATTCTTTTGGCGAGTCACAATTTTTCCAAGCCAATGACCAATGGCATCGATCTGGATTTAATAATTTTACTAATAATATAATTTTGAAATCCAGAATATGCTGAATTTATGATGTTTAACCTTGTCATAGTATTTTTCCACCTTTTGTATTCTCATAAGCTCGAATAAACATTTGTTCCAAAAAAGAAAGATCTGTACGAATTGCAATTCAGAAAGGGGTCCAGTTTTAGATGCACAACATGCGTAGGGTTTCTTTGATGGATTTTGATCTTCGACTAATTCGTCTTTGTTAGGATTTTCAGGGCGAAAAAAACGCAACCATCAGCTTACATAAAGGATTGTGTTGTACAGTACCACGGGCATAAGTATCACTTCGCCTCGGCATCGATGCAATTTTTGCAAATGCTAACTGAATTGATAAATTTTTAATTAGATGCATTCATCAATTAAGGACCCTCTACAGATAATTTTACTCTGCATTTGATGACCCGAGGAGCCAGCTCTAGAAATGTTTCTCTATGAATATCAATATACACAATAGTGTGAGGTCTAGCATAGGATTCCCTTGGAAGATTTTTCTGTCCAGCTAATGCCCTGACAAAAGACCAAGGCCATGTTCAGCACAACCAATTTGCTACAGAAACATTCCCTAATAGATGATTTTACATGCTAGATTTTGTATAATGCATTTACATTAATCATTGAATTATATAGATTTACATAAGGTCCATTATCCCCAACGTGTTGCAAATCATAAAGGAGACAAAGTGATCAAATCCCGGATTCGATTTTCCCGTACTTCGATAATCCCAAGTCGTATTATGTAGTTTAGATCCTCATATTTTTCACGCACAATTTCAAAAATTCTTTCCAATATTCTCGGTACGAGTCCTCGATACTACAATTTTCAGTAAAAGTGTATATATGGGTCAATTCAGTAAATTTTTGGACCAGAACCTAAACGTTTACCTCAAATTTATCCATATTCCCAAAAAGTGTGAAACTTCTCCCAGAGACTTCTGGGCCAATGCAAATTGTAGAAGCTGAAAAATTATATTGGAGGTATGCCAATGTATTGAAAGAAAACTTAAACAAGACTGTTAACCCTACCACTGATTCCATAGTTCATAGCATTTTCGACAATTTTATGCAAAGTCACCTTGTACGACTCTTCTTGGGCTGAGCTTTGGAGAATTCCATCTGTCACAAATGTCAACCGTTTTTTAGTTTTTCCATCAGGCTCATTCGAACTTTTTACTCGTTTTAAAACGCGGTCCCTGGGCTCAACCAGAAGTTTCAGACTTTATTGCATCATGAAATTAGTTGATACTAAAGCCAATTTTTATCAATCATTCTATCTAATTCCACCTTCTCATCTTCTCTAATCTCAAAAACATTGCCATCATATCTTGGAGCTGGACGTAGACGAATCCAAATCTGGGGATTTCCTGGCCCAGGATCAACTTCTGGAATCTGGAAATTTCCATCTTCGCCTTCTCTTTCCTCTTCTTCTTCATTTGCCTTGAGAAAGAGGTTGGAATGTTCTAACGCATCATCTACTAAAAAAGTCGTAGAACTGGGTGGTTCCTTCACTCTACCCTTAGATAATTCCATTCCTTGCATTTTGTACATGTATGGTTTTATTAGTTTAGTTTCGTTATGTAACGTATACAAACCGCTTGTGCTACAGGTGTAGCAGTAGGTGTCTTTCGTATTTTCTAGAAAATTTCCGAAGCTTTTCCTCCGAATTATAATTTTTGTTACTAGCACATTTATAGTGAATTGTTTCCAAGAGATTTTTAATAGCAATGGCAAGTAGAATTGAAAAATGTCAAAATGTAATTTTATTAAATCAAATTGAAAATATTTTCTGCAAGGAGATAAGACATCTGTTTTACGTTAGATTTATCCATTTTGTATGTATATTAGCATTGCTGTCTACTCTCCTTGATTTTCTGCTTCATATCCGAAGATAACTTGGAAAATTTAACGTAGTTAGTCTCTAGTAAATTTTAGTTAATTCCGTGGACGATTTCAGTAAGGACAGGCTGGCTCTAGATGTGCATGCAAAAACTTGAACAATTTGCTTCACTTCCTTCTTTCGTGAGAACCCAAGTATGTGGATTAAATTATGAATTGAAGGATTAAATGTTTCACATTCTTCGTCTTCCTCTGCCTCGGAATGGCAATGGCAATTGCAATAGCAATGGTTTGGCTTTGTCTTTCATGTATTCCCTTAGTGTATTAATGCAATGTAAATGCAGCCTAGTACGAAGTTTGGCCGGATTCACTCGTAATCTGTATCGTATGATGATGATAGCGATCTGATCATACTCATCGCCATCATTTGATCAAATTCCAATCCCGACTGCCTGGCCTTGCCTTCTTGTTGCTTTCTTCCAATTTCAAACTCTCTTTTACATTGCCTAAAGTGAACTTTTCTTCAAAGTTTCCGGTGGAGCTTTACCTTTATTTTTGCGTTCGTGGTTGAGTTACCTTTAACTTCAAAATGGTAAGTAACAGCTAATTTTGTCTAGTTTTATATTTATTTTATAAGTTTATATGAGTTATCGGGTAGAAGTAATTTCGGGATAAATTTTAGCCAAGTCGCAGTCGCCCTGGTCTTCCTCGTCCAAAATTCGCAACGCCAAAACCAATTGTAAAACGAGATGAAAGTGTTATGGATATTGACCCAGAGGCTATGTCTCATATCTGTACAACTTTTAAGCCAAAGACAGGTAGGAATTAATTAACTTTTCAAGCAGTATTAAAAGCACGTAAATGTGAATAATGTCATAATTTATTGCAAATTTCTGTATTTTAGCCCTGTTGCTCACTCCAACGCAATTCGATACTCCGAGAAAAGACTTTGGCAAAGAATTACGCAGAATTCAGAATGGGTCTTGGACAATTCATAAACATAAAACTTTTCCATATCCTCCGAATAGAAGCATCCGTCCCCTGACAAAGGTAGAAAGAGAAGTCCGAAGAGTTTTGTGGATGTTTCACACAAACTGGATCTTGAGAAAAATTGATGAGATTCAAAACATGGCTAAAAATCAAAATGATCAAGTGGCGTCCACTTCTCAAGCCTTAATCGCTAAGAGCAAGGCTGAGGATTCTAATTCTTCTTCCAACTCCAGGAGACCCAATTCTTACTTTAATGTTGATTGGTTTGATGACTGTGTTCTTCAATTTGAACATGTTTTTAAAGGAAATGCTAAATGGGGTGCGTTTTAGTTTTAATCCGAGTTTTGGCCCACAGGACATGCTCGCTATGTATTTTCGTGGTATGTACTTACAAGTTCACAATGAGATCTTGAGACAGCCCTTACTTTGTCATTTTTGTTCGATTCCTTTTCTAGGAATCGTGGATGCGACTGGAAATGCGGTGATGACGTTAGTCCTTCGTCATTTCAAAGCTTGTAAAGCAATCGATGTTTTGATTGCAAAATTATCCCAAGCAATAAAAGAAAAGGAAAAAACAATTGTAAATTCAGATTTCCTAAGTTTTTCCATTATTATACGTAAAGGGTAAAAGGTTAAATTTTGTGTTTTTAGGACAAATTAGAGAAGCTTGCTCAAAAAGCTATACATACCCCTCCGAAATTGGATGAATCGAGTATTTGGGGATTGAAGCCCTTGAGAATGATTATGTCTCCACCGTTTTTTAAAACTGAAGATGGTTTTGTAGCCGCACCTCCCCATCCAGCAACGAAATATAAGGAAGTCTATTCCCAAGATGCTTTTTTCAATTTCACTAAGCAAAAATGTGAGTTATATAAAAGCAATATTTACAATAAATTGATAAACCCATGGATTTTCCAGGGACAAGGAAGGATATGGCAGCTGTGAGACAAGCTGTGCGTGAGGCATTGATTGAGAAATATCTCCTCCGTATTAGGATGAGAGCAAATGTTCTTTTGCAAGAATGTCAGACGGTTCATGACGAGGAATTGAATCAGCAAATGTTAACAGAGGAATTGGGGAATGAAGATAAGCAAAATAGAAACAAAAATTGGATACCTCTACGAGGACGCCCAAAGAGACGTAGTAAAAAGTCTCCATATTTGGCCACACTTGCACCTCATCTCTTTACAATTAATTCTGAGGATCTTGGTCCAATTGTTGTGCGTGGACTTGTGACAAATTATGACATTGAGGAATGGCAAGATAGTGAGGAAGATAAGGTCAATCTTCTCGATTTGGAAGCCTTGCTGAAATTGGTGGATGGTGACATCGAATGGGTGGCCGTGTCTAATATAGTGGTAAGCAGCCGAATTTTCGAATATTTTTAGAATTTAATTATCAAAAGCCAAGAATATTAATTTCATAACTATCCTGCACTTAGATAGAGAAAACGAAGAAGGATCGTTCTGCCTATGATTGCTTATTGGCCTTTCAGTGTGAGGGTGACCCTAGAATCAAACTCGGGCCGTTGGACCCCTGAAGAAGGAAAGAAACTCAAGGTAGCCAAAATTGCATTCAAAGGCTTTGCCTTTACTTTACTTCAAATTCTCTGTACAGAGCATTGTCCAAAAACTTCAGAGACCAAATTGGTCTGAGAACGCTGAGTCCGTAGACGTTGACTGGGATCGAGTAGCTGATGAGTTGGGCAATGGGAGAACTCCATTTCAATGCTTCTATCGCTGGAGGAATACAATTTCTCCTCCCAAGAAAATGAAATGGGATCGTGAAAAGGATGTCCGAGTCACTCAATTGATTATGGCAACAGAAGGAAATTGGAAAAAAGTTATGCTCCTGTCAGGGGATGAAATAGCTACAAAGAAGCAAATAATTGAACGGTAAAATCTTGAGGTTGTCCAGCATCAAAAGAATTCACACATTTTTATTCATTTTAGCTACAAGAAAAATAGCAATGAAGTTTTCCGCTCTGGCCCATTTTGTCGCGCGGAGGATGCGTTACTTCTTGTGACGATTGAAAAATTGAAAGGACAATTGAAACGGGAAGGACACTTTGGAGAATTGATTGCTTATCTGCCCTGGAGATTTGAAACTGTTTGGAGGGATAGGGCTGGAAATCTTTTTTCGGATTGGATTGTTCCATGGACAATGTGAGTAATCGAGTTAGTCATCAAATTTTCCTTAGTTCATGAAAGTTTTGCCCAATTTTAGTGAAGAGGATAGGAAATTGCTTGAGTTGGCTGAACTCAAAAACCGAAATTGGCGTGAAATTGCAAATTCATTCACTTCTTTCAAAAATCGGAAAGGATGCTTAACTCGTTGGAAAATTCTTCAGAAACGTCTGCCCACGTTTAATAGTCTTGAAGAGGTCAGAAAAAGTCAAATATTTTTTCTACAATGACAATAAAGTTAATAGTAAATTGATTTTTTTCTTCAAAAGTATCACGAAGCCTATGCCATGATTCGCTACAATGTTTTTCAATATCAGCATTTGGAAGAACTCTTGGTTCTTTTGAAAAAATTGATGTGTGAGCCTCAAATTGAATTTCATGGGCTCAGATATGGATGTCCACCATCAGAAGATGATCTTCAAGATTTTCTTCTTTCCTACGACCGTTCAATCATTGCTCAAACCATCCAAACTTTGCAAGAATACATTGACCGGAGAAATGAATTTTGGAAAACTCAAATGAATATTCCCAATGAAAAAATCAAAACATTTGATCGAAGTAAGTTCATGTGGTTAGGTCAGGGTTAATATAAATTGACTGACGTCAATAGAAAATGTATGACTTATCCACTGACGTCTTATTTTTTAGGAACATTCCGCCCGGAATTGGCTCAAAGCGTTGCCTCTGCTTTGCACATTCGTGGGATAAAACTTATCCCAAAGGATAAACTGAGATTTAAAAAAATCAAACCATTTGAGGAAGATGTTTACAAATTCTATGCTCGGTTTACTCGGACAAAGGCTTTGAACAGGAGGAGCAAACGCCCATATCTTCCTAGTAAAGAGGAACTCATTAAAATCCCTTCGGTTAAAAGAATCGTTGAGAAGAAATTATCCAAGAAGAAGCCAATAGCTAAAGTTGCTAAAGGCCAAAAGAAGACGGAAGTCAAGAAAAAGGCAAAGAAAGTGTCACGAAGAAAGGTCAAGGTCAGGGTTCAAAATTCTGTCAAACGTTTAGTCAAAGTCAAAGCTGCTATTAAAAACTGGAACTCGAGCATGGTTGAGGATTATTCACCCATTTCGAATCGCACCCGATCTAAGCAACGACAAGTTTAAATTTGATTTATGAATAAAAAGTGTTTGGATTATGAAAATAGCTTTATATTGACATTCTAGAATTCTAAATAGATTACAAAATAAGTTTGTATTGGAAAATATTGACAACAAGTGAATAAATCCACATTGACTTACTGCATACGTTGTATAGCCATTCAAAAACAAATACCAAGTTCATTTTATAGTTTTATTTGTGTATATTGATCCACCACGGCTACGCACGAAATGAACTTGAATGGGCAAGGGCAGCCTAGCAAGAGAGAAGTAACGACTTACGTTGAAAACAATGACTCAACCCAGCAATTAAATAACACAGACAAGTGTAAGGTGCATAACAAGAGCCATTCATCATCAGCATGTTCACTAAATTCCTCGAATTATGTCAAACTTGTTGATAATCAAGACGTATAAGATAAAAATTGAAAAGATGAAATTTCGGACACTAGGAACCTTTGATTCAAATCTATCTTCTTAGATCTTAGAAGATCGAGGAACAATAATACTCCATCCTATGCAATTTTCACATATTTTTGGACTTGGATCAATTATTGAGTTCCTTATTTTCGAAATTTGACATTTATGAATGACGCAGGTAAGATTTTTGACGTACATAGTTACCTTTGATGACATTTTTGAACCGATGAATTGCGTCAATCAATGAGACATGTTTTCCGTGGAAAACTACGCGATTTTATGGGACTAGCTACGTGCTAGACATAATGACGTTATGAGTGCGAGTCAATTTTGTAATAAACTCTCACTACTATTACTACTCATCACTTTCACTCCTGGGGTGGCTTGTTCATATTATGATTGCATATGAATTTGACTACCTAATAACACATTGAACAACAGACAGCATGTTAGAACCTCCAAATAATTTCCACCTCCTCATCCTATGGGTGAGACCTTTGGAAATATCCAATACAACATTTTGCACCTTTTATCCAGAAGATTAGGCTATTTACAAATCAGTGATTATAATCCTCTTGACCTGCGAAGATACTTGACCAACCGGACGACAGAAGACGAGATAGGACAATTCTATAGACGAACTTACTCTCTAAAAAGCTAGATTAACTCGACTAGACAAAATGCGTGCTGATTGTGTTATTTCCAGGAGGATTTTAGCCCCAAAGATTCTAATTGTGCTAACTGTGATGACATTCTTCCGGTTCAGTGGCTCTCAGATTGAGCCCATGAAAAATTTCAGTATTGCTGGTGGACTTCCAGGACATTTAAACCGCATGGCTGGGCATTATGTGGTAAGAAATACCTTTGAATTCATTAAGAGAAGCTTTAAAAGTAACTTAAATAGTTGCAAATTGGATAACCATTTTCTATCAACACGGTCACGTTAAAACATGAACTTCAAGGAAAAGCATTGCTCTTATTTGCCATTTTGTTCCAACTCCCTCACACACGTGAACTTACCATCTTCTTTAAAATGAAAATATCTATAACGAATACTCGTCGCCCTGCTTCATTTTCCCGTCTGCCTATCTGTGGCATCTCATTAGAATCTAATCTAATATGTACATCAAAATCAAACAACAGTTAACACTATTTTATGACAATTTCATTACAGATCTGGGATAGCATTAGAAATGCAACGTGGGTTCCCAAATGCAATGACGGAGATGTGAGGTACAATTGCACAAATGGGCATAGCTATGGTCATCACAATCACAACCCGGCAATCCAAAGTGGCACCGAGAAGAACACAACGGTAGGTGACATGCACATGATTTTTATCAAAAGCGTGTGCCCCTTAACTGACTGGATTTATTTTATTATTGTTGCCAAACAATAGAATCAACAACGAATCTCAGTTCCTTCAGTCATAGTTCGACCCAACAGAGGAATTGGAAACCAGCTCTTCCAGTATGCTTGTTCCTATGCGGTTGCCAAATCAAGAAATCTGCCTTTGTATTTGTGGCTTCACCCAGATGAAGTTTCTTCCCCAAATTTAACCAAGAGGAATTTTAATCCCAGCTCAAGAGAATATGCC
>WJEZ01003176.1:0-11416 GCA_009869925.1 Thalassaphorura encarpata
CAATTTTATAAAATCTCGAGTTCCAGAATCAACCACTTCGAAACTCTCGTGGATTTTCCATTTTCATTTCGAAATCGCTTTATTATAAACAGAAATAAACTTGATGAAAGTTTTCCAAACAATTTTTTGCAGTAACTTTCGCAAGTTTTGACAAATATTGAAAAATCGAGATCTAATTTAATAATTTACTCTATTTATTATATTTCAAAAAAGTCAAGGACCTTATAATAGTAATGCATTTCATTGTCAAAATGTATTTTAATTTAACAAACCTAATAGATCAAAACTACTTGAAATGTAACAAACGTGGCATTTATTGGTCAGAATTGGTCCCTTTTGCTTCATACCTTGATAAAGCTTTCAGACAAATTATTACACTTTGTTTTATGCACTATCCCTTGGCTCGGAATCACAAATGCTAGTAAGGATATTACCCAAAAAATGATGGATGTGGCTACATAACTTAAGGAGCAAATTTGATGACCAAACAATTGATTATCAAGAGGCATACATATGAAAACTACTAAGGATAATGAGGAGAGTAGATTGAGAATATACAAAAACGTGGTATGCCTTGGATATTTTCACGAATGGTTTTTTATGACGCACTGTATTATAGCTTAACTGCTCTAACCAGAAATTTGTCAACAGAATTGGTCAAAACAAAATACCTGACTTTCTTCTTTAATTGTAAAAACAGTTATTTTTCACTGATACAATTATTACGTACGAACGTTTTGTACACATTACTTGAATCTGTTAAATTTTAGTACTTTGTACTATTAGCCTAGCGCTCTCTTAATGGCAAAATGTTTTATTCACTGCCAGTCTCAATTCATACTCAATTAATTCAAAGTATTCCTGCTGATACGACAAGGGAAAGCAACTACACTAAAGTATCAATGTTAACATGTTGAAATTAAGTCATCTTTATCAAATATTGATATGAATAACCAATATTGGACTTATTCCAAATCACACCATTTTGACATTAAAATATTAAGTTGTCAAGTTGATCCGAATTCCATCAAAGCATCGATTTCAGACTTCATATTCAAAACTCCATCACACCTAGTGCGATTTAAGATGAATGTTTTCAATATTTCATTTTAGCATGCGGTGTTGGTTCAAGAATATTATACGATTTAGATTCTCCAATTCTATCTTTTTTGTAAAATTTATGTATAACCATCATTTATAGAATAAAAATCAACATAATTTGTTAATTTTGTGGATTCTTGAATAATGAAGAATTGTCGTGCATCATAGAATTTACGTCCTGTCCCACTTCCATAGTCATTTAGTTAAATTCGGAGAAAAAGTTTTGTAGTTTTTAAGGATTATGCAGAATTTCATCTTAGTTATGACGGGAAAATGTCTCGACCTTTTAGCGTCAATGGATCGGAGTTCCGGAACTGCAATGTGGCCAGAGCTAAAGAAAAATTATATTTGAACGAAGTCATGACCAAATCACTATGGCCGAATGACCGTCCGAAGTCAAGACACTCGGTTTCCATGGGATACAAAAGTTCTAGTCTGTTTTGGTAATTTGTTTGATCAATCAATGAACGAGGAAGGCAGACCAAGCCATATCATAAGTTTTCCCACGAAAGCAAATTGTGGAGTGTGCAGCAAGTGCAGTGCAAGAATTCAATTCTCAAGAATCTTTCAAAACTTGACAAAAAGAAGGCAGAGCCAGGAAAGGCAAGATGTTGGGAAAAATTACATGTAGATTGGAGAAGCCCTCCGAGTACATGGCCAAAACTGACTGGGATCATCACACTTGGACTTTTGCAAACCTTGCTGAGCAACAAAGAGAGGATACTCTGAGGGTAAAACTCAATTTACATTACAAACGCATTTCAACTTCCAACTTTTCATTTCTTTACGCCAATGTAGTAGAGTATTTCGGGAATCCTTAGAGAAATCTAATGAATTTTTATTCATAAATGTAAGTCAAGTCATCAAAGGCAGGGTCTCATAAATTGAGTTTTGAAATAGATTCAAAGAAAGGAAGAAAATTCCGTTTCTTTATAATTTGCCCAAATTCATTGTGCTTAATACAGTGAACACTTTTCGCGTTTTCAACATTTTTGACTTTCCCATTTTTCTAAGAAATATACTGAACAAGATAGGGCATGACATAGGTTCAATTTTCTAATTAGATTTCTGCTTTTACAACAGATTCGTCATGAAGGTCGTTCCGTCCGAAATGAATCTGGGATCCAAGCTCGCTGGGACACTTACCGAAACAACAATCGAATCCGAGGAGAGGTAATTGTAATGAAAGAAATTGAATGCAATAGCAGTGGGAGCTTTCCTAGTCTGTCTGCATGGCCTGGTCAGAACTTTTTAATGAGAAAGAACTAAACTTTCCCTTTTTCTTCCAGGATCACAGAGATTGACAACTGGCGCGTGGCATTGGAGCAAACCGTTGCTACGATTGACTTTGAGTTGAAAAGATTGACTGCTGCAAAAGAAGCTGTAGAACAAGCCATTGAGACCAAGGTCAGGTTCAATTCTTACACTTCAATTCATTCCCTAAATAATAAATTAATTCTTTCGTCTTCCTTCCTTTAATCCTTCGGGTAATTTTCTGGATTTGCATCCGAAAACTTTCTCTACGCTTCCTAGCCCTAACCTAAACTTTTTCTTTGTTCTAGTTTTAGCTCTAGAGATTTAATCCTTGGAATAATTCCATGGGATTTGTCGGAAATAGTTTGAGTTTTATTGTCTTATTACTTTTCCTTCGTCTGTACTCTTTACAGGTAATCGATTTGGACATTGTGAACGAAATCATGAGCATTCGTGGGCAGCGTCGTGGGAATGATTACGTCTTTGACGAAGCACAACAAGAATTAACGAAGGTAAGTTATTTCGTCTTTTCCGGTTTTATTGGTTTTCTTTTCAGAATGCAATCTAACCAATTACAGTAACTGAATTCATTTTATTTCAAATCAAACCCACGCGACAGGAAACTCTTGGCCAAAACAACAAATTATATGGGAAATTTCTGGATAATGATAAAAATGAAATCGCAAAATAGTTTTGCACACGTGTGGAAAGTTTAATCTAATTTTACGAGGAAACCACAATGTTAACGTTAACAGCTATTTTGTTTTTGAATACTGAAAACTAAAAACATCATTAGTTTGGAACTTGTTGTAAGTTAAGAGAGAAAATGCGTTGTAATGACAAAACTTTGTCCGAATACTTGAGAAAACCCTTCTCTTATTTTTTGACTTTGACTTTTTTTTATTTTTTCATCCTACGCCAAATGGCAATTGAAACCTGACACCTTTTATGCTAGCCCAAAGACGGGATGGAATCTCAAGATTCGGACTTGGGATTAGATTTCCAGTCTAAATTGATTTCGTAATATTCATCTCCCTCCGTTGTATAGTTTTTATTTTGGGCTAGACTCCAGCTACACTGCAACACAATTGGAGTTTGGATTCTTCTTATGTTCAAATAATACTTGAAGATTATTGTTGTGCTTCTAGGAAAGTTGTTTGATCAAAGAGACACGAAATATCTTGGAGAAAAAAGGTCAAGAAGCATGGCATCAACAAGCCCGTTTGTTCGAAGTCCGTCAACTCATATTGAGGGATTTGTCTGAAAAAATCGTTTCCCTTGATATTGACCGCTATCTCCTCAACTTGAGTGAAACCTCGACGGAAATTGCTTTTCGTCCAGACCCACTTCGCGTTCCTAAAGGGTGAGTTCAATAAATATGTGTCAAATTCCAATCCAACCAGGCAGAATGAGAATGACAGACGCACAAATCCATCCTATGGGAATTGTTTTCTAAAATATCACAAATTTCTCATACTCCGCTGAATTTCTGATACAACTACTTTTATTTATGGGTTTAATGATTTAAATTTAGGATGATGACTCCACAAGCGTGGGAAGAACAGAGCCGGTACAACAAAGTCCGTGCGGATTGTGAATTAGCAAATTCCGTCAAACTCCGTGAAGCCATGCTCCATGCAATTGATCAAACTTATAATGATCTTCGAGCTCAACGTGAGGTCACAGATTTCGCTATGCGACAACGTCTCCATGAAATTTCAAAGGCTATTGCGGATTTGTACCATCAAAAGGATAAGGTAATGTTTAAAATAGAAAATTGATTTTAGGGGTATGTCTAGACTGGTCAAGGATTTTTTTTGCATAGTACTAGTAATTTGAAATTCTTCCCTTTGCTCGTTCAGATTCTTCAAGAAATGTGCAAAGTTGAAAAAGAAATTCGAGATATTGAGGATGCCCTTTTGGATAGTAATTTGAAATTCTTCCCTTTGCTCGTTCAGATTCTTCAAGAAATGTGCAAAGTTGAAAAAGAAATTCGAGATATCGAGGATGCCCTTTTGGACAAGACGAACAAGTTGAAATTGGCAGAAACTCGAATGGAGCACCGAACTTATCGTTTTGGCGTTGAGTTGACCCGTGATGATGCTCAATATGGTTTGAGCCAAGAAGTCCTTCAACTTCGAGCTTCCATGAAAGCACTTCAAAACAAAATTGATCAGACAAAGTAAGTGAAGTTCAATTCTGATTCTGACAAGGGAAATTCCAAGGAACTTGCTATAAAAACTTGAGCCCAGCTTTAAAATATATTTCGTCATTTTTTTAAAATTCACCAGGACGGGACTCAACGTGTTGTTGGCATTTTTGAATAAAGTGGAATATGAGATTGAGAACAAAAATGAAGCCAAGACGATTGAGCAAATGGGCCTTGACGTCCGTGGGCGTGTAGCTGCTTCAGTGGACACTCCTTTGACTAAAACCGAGCGCAACATTGCACTTTCAGCCACTGTCCCAGTTCCAGAAGATCGTCGTAAACAGACTGGGGAAATTGGTCGGGCTTGTTAATATTTAACTCTTCCATTAAATCCCAAAATAATTCAGCAAAAATCAAACTCGTTTGAAGACGTATGAAAACTCCCAAATTTCAAGAATAATAATTTACCTTCTAACAACTCAAGCCCTAAGATAGCTATACAAATCTACAAATGGGGAAATGTACAAAAATACATTTAATGAAATGAATGAAACTTTGATGTAAAATGTAACAAGGGCAATAAAAGCATAAACACTTGATATAAAGAATTGGTCCAATTTTACTCTGGAGAGTTGGGAGAAAACAAAGACACACACGTAGTGCGTGTACAAATTATAAAACCCGGATTGCACATTACGTGCGTTTCAAACCTCAAGAGATAATCCTGGCCTCTGCTGAGTCCGACTCTAACAAGGGCAATAAAAGCATAAAAACTTGATATAAAGAATTGGTCCAATTTTACTCTGGAGAGTAGGGAGAAAACAAAGACACACACGTAGTGCGTCAGTGCGTGTACAAATTATAAAACCCGGATTGCATTTTGCGTGCGCTTCAAACACGAAGAGATAATCCTGGCCTCTGCTGAGTCAGATTCTAGATTCCCTCTCCTCCCTTCAAATTTTTTATTCCCGTTCCTCGTACAAAACAATACGCAAGCCAGAGTTGGCCGACAGCATGCTGACATGATGTACGTCAGATCAGTCCCAGCCCCAGCTTAATGGCTTTCTTCAAAATTTTAGAATAATCGAGTCTGCTAGGTCTTGTTTTCTAATAAGTAGTTTCTAATTATTAGTAGTCTAGTTCGTTAATTTAATTTAAACTGATTCATATTTAAATACAAAGTAGATACACAGGGTTAGTTCTTGCTCAATGAATTTTTATTAGTAAAACTTTGCGACTCGTACAAAACAATACGCAAGCCAGAGTTGGCCGACAGCATGTTGACATGATGTCCCAGCTTGATGGCTTTCTTCAAAATTTTAGAATAATCGAGTCTGCTAGGTCTTGTTTTCTAGTAGTTTAGTTCGTTAATTTAATTTAAACTGATTCATATTTAAATACAAAGTAGATACACAGGGTTAGTTCTTGCTCAATGAATTTTTATTAGTAAAACTTTGCTAGGCCCGGAAGGCCCGTGTAACGTAAATGCTGCTCGAATGCTTTTAAGTTTGACTTAAAATCGTAAAAAAATAATATTACAGTTTGTCTTGTGGATTCTGCATGATGGTACATTTGTACATTAAAATTCTCCAAATGCTATATAATGTGAGTAAAGCTGAATTTTGTCATTTACATTGGCGTTAATTTGTACATTAAAATTCTCCAAATGCTATATAATGTGAGTAAAGCTGAATTTTGTCATTTACATTGGCCTTAACGTTGATGTCATTCCCATAATACAAAACAATGTACCTATAAGTTTTTTGCTCGAATGTTATATGTTATTAGAAAAATTAAAATATAGAGCATTCTGGGCTTTTGGTGGGTAGTAGTAAACAAGTGTTGGCAGTTTTAGTTTTGTCGGCCATCTAAACTTGAGTTGTCGGGTTGGTTGGTTCTATTTATTTTTTTGCGCTCAAGTCTTGGATGACCGTTAGCTGAGCCGAAAGGCTATGAAAAGTGTTTGTGTTGGAGTAGACGGGGGAGAGTGTACATCTCTCTGCCTGTTTTGCTGTTGCTTTTCTTTCCCTTACTTGCAGACAATTTTCTTTTGTGTTTAGTTTTTGCTCAGTTTTTGGTTTATCGAACCGTGAGAAAAACCATTATTGCACTGCATTGCCTTGCCGTATCCATTTTCCCTTGTTGCTGCAAGTTACCATCTGACCTGTGCTTCTGCTTGTGCTTTGGAAAACAAATCTGACTGAAACTGAAGGAAAATGTAATACCCGGTTTTCCGGTACGTACGATACGATCGGATCGGATAGGATAAAATTTGAAGATCAATCGATATAGGATACAGTCGTGCGTACAATTTGTCTGTAGCGGCATACGCCGTCGGCAAATTGAGCTTTCAAAATTTTATACCACCACCACGGTACGGCTAAATTTTTAGATAGACTGTAAGAAAAATTTCAAGGCTGAATATTTCGTCCAAATTCTGACTGAACTGATGAATTAATTGGAGTCGAGCTAAAATTACGTTTACGTTACGTACGTGGGTGCCAAAAAATAACAATTAAGTTCCTCCTGCCTGACCTGGCGAAAATTGTCCATCAACGATAGTTTTATGGATGCGTCTACAGCTGTAAATACTATGCAGATGTAACGGACGTATGGATTGCATGATTAACTAAATTTTAAAATTTCGACTGATTTGGAAACAAGGGATCAAATAATACGATACAATACAATGGCTGACGAATCCAGTGTTCGTGTAGCTCTAAGGTGAGTCAAGATCATGTTCAATCCAATTAATTAATGTAATGTAATGTCGTAATTTAGTTAACTGTATCCAACCTAATGCTATTATTACGTAATTTATTCGAATTTAAGAACTTATTTCCACGAGTAAATTAAAATTATAGTACGACTGAGGATGTGACGGCATTTCATGCATGAATAATAACTGAATGATTGCATATGACTGAATGTTAATGTTATTCCGTAATATTACTATTTCAAAACTTTGATAAAAGCAACATAGTTACAAATTGCGTACATGGGAGAGATAGAGATTTGAATTTATTGCCATTGCCAGATTGCCTGGCTAGTTCAGAAAGAGCACCGACACCCATGCCATGCTCATGGTAGTGCTGGAGGAGGTATCATTTGCATGATTTGTTTATTAGGGTAATAATTTATCAAGTATACACTCCCGCTGTCTCCACATTGAATTGAGTTGAGTGGCAGGCGCAGATAATGATATCAAACTAACACTAGAGACTAAAATAATACTGAAACTGGCTAGGGTTAAAATCGGTCAGCCACTTTATGTATATTTTCAAAAACCAATTAAAATACCTTCACTATCTCAAGGGATTTCCTTTTCCGGTGGTTTTGTATATAGTCCATTGGTCAGTTCTTGGCCAAGACCACGACCATTGTTTCTGATTTCTTAACGTTCTGTGCATTTCCCGGATCAGTCAGTGCACTAAGTTTACCTTTGATAATAGGACAGAACTACATCGCATCCGTATTCATTGGAAATGCACTTTGAAATTTAGTTATAATGTAATATTCTATTTCGTTCGGTTAGTTTAAATAATCGTAGCGTAGTAATCTCAAGGGATTTCCTTTTCCGGTGGTTTTGTATATAGTCCATTGGTCAGTTCTTGACCAAGACCATTGTTTCTGATTTCTTAACGTTCTATGCATTTCCCGGATCAGTCAGTGCACTAAGTTGACCTATGATAAAAGGACACAACTCGTCAACATCGCATCCGTATTCATTGGAAATGCACTTTGAAATTTAGTTATAATGTAATATTCTATTTCGTTCGGTTAGTTCAAATAATCGTAGCGTAGTAAATAAATGTAGTAGTAAATATTCCATTAAAATGAGCCCAAGTTCAAACCTTTCTATATGCCATACTCAATCCTTTGTAGTAGTATACAAACACTAAGCTACAAGGTTGTTGTCGTTGTGAAACTCTCGAAAATCAATTCAACCGTTAACTAACCAAGTAAATAAGCGTATATCGACCGACAGTTGTTGCCATTACTAAATAAAGTTATCAAGGGTACGGCACGGCTGGCGAAAGAATGACAAAAGCAAAATTTCATTTAACAATTGCACTTTCCTACCATGCTTAATGCATTGAATCGTCAACCGTAGGGTTGCGGAAATAGAAACTAAACTGGCATTACGAAATATTCTGCTTTGCAGTGTCTTGGCTCAAGTTGAGTTAATTGTTCTTTTGAGCGATCACTGTGTTTTAAGGTCTTGAGCTAGACTTACAAGTGCACTAGTACTGCACGCTAATTGATTACGATTTCTAATTCTAGATAACAGTAGTACGTAAAATTGAAGCTGTTTATGTTATTCAACCAGGAAATCAATGTCCCAGCCCAAAAGTCTTGAAACACATGAAATCCTTAATCTTGGACAGTTTTATGGAAGTCTGGGGCAGACAGAACAAAAGGCTAAATTTTATATTGATCTTCTTAGTAGCATTACTCTACCTTTTCTTTACCCTAATCCTTCATAAGTGATTCTTAAACAAGAGAAATCCAAATATGGAATGCATTAGATTTTCTGTCTGGTCTGAGAGCTAAGATCACATCCGTGACGGTCGTTCTTGCTCCGCTGAGTTGCATTTGCATTTGCACTGATACACATAACACATTAACGTTAATATGCATATCGTCTTTGGAAAAATGCATGGATAATGGACATTATGTACAGGTGCAGGTGTGGTTCAATTGTTGAATAGATGCAGATGAGAGATGATAGATAACACATCAAATTTGACATGCATGAACTTTTTTTTGCAAGCAAAGGCAAGGTACGATGAGAATGAGAATGAAGAATGGATTGAGTTTTATGACAGTCTCATTTTTTATGAGCAGTTCAATTGGCATTGGGTTTTGGTTTTGCTTAGTTTTATTGAACTCAACCGTCGACACATGTGAAGAAAGTACTCTTCGTATTCGTGCAAGCTGAGGAGAGCATTTAAACTTCAATCATCTTCACGATACGATACATGAGATGATTTTGCATGGTATGCCTGTGCGTGATGTGGATGTGTGGATTTAACTTGTTTAGATTGCCACTGCCAAGCAAAACAGTAGAAAGAAAAGTCTTGAAGAATGAAGAGTTTGTTTGCTTGCATTGCATGTAGACTTTGCTCTTGCTCTTGGTTTTTTACACTAGACCAAATAGAACGAATAGAAAATTCACTTGTTGCTTTGCTTTACTTTGCTATGCTTGCATGCCACGATTTCGGAACTTAAGGAAGGAAAATACTCTGCAAAGCACGGAGTGCCGTGGAGTGTTTGTCCGTGCAAAAACTCATTTCCTTTCTTGTCTAATGAATAATTAATCCGAATGATTAATTCTATTCCGTACTACATCTTCTCCTTGCTTGACGTGAATCTGTGTGTCTAATTAATAATTGGAGAGATGATTTTGCATATTTGAAGCTTGAACGTGTGAAGGATTGCTAATTATTTATGCCGGCCACTACCGCTACACTCGTCACGTATTTTTTGCATCGCATCGCATTGAAAAGGGGTAGTCCAAGTGCAAGATTAAAAACCAATTAAGCTTCTGCTCAGTACTAACCACCCTGGCCTTTTTGGAATATGCCACCAATTTTTCAAACTCGTTTGACTTGCTCAGGAGAATAAATTTTTTCATTTTTAAATCTTCTTAAATCTTAGCCATTCTCGGAAATATTAAGTTATAGAAGTAAATGCATCGAAATTGTATGAAGTCTTTAGAGTTGTGAACTTGTGAGTTGGCTACGGCGAGGTCAATCATAGTCAGTTAATTGTTTGACTATTCACGATTGAGCAGGAGCAAGTCACGATTAATTCAAGTTGCTATCATTGTTATATTTTGTTGAGCAGAGATTATACTTGAGCAATTATCGAAATCAATGAGCTTTTCGTGTTGGATTATGAGAAAAAGGCTTGAACACTTTAGAGTTCAGCGGCTTACAGGCATTTAAAATTATTTGCAAATCAACCTCTCTTCTAAAGGTGTGTGAGGTCCTCAGTAAGTGTTAAGTGACAATGACATGTCTCTGAAATATATTGCTCCTGCAATTAAAACTTGACAGGAACACGACACAAGGGGCAAGGCAAGGCATTGCGCTTGGTCTTGCTATCAACAGATCAAGAGTAGATCACATTTCACAGTACAAATCAACTGAATAAACTATGAAAACACATGTTACGAAGTAGAGGCAAAAGGCAAAGGAGAATTTGTAAGACATCGTGGAGCCAAAAAGACGCACACATGCATAAATTAATTATTTATCCAACTAGAATGAGCATTCTGATTTTTTAAATGCTTAGTACATTCCTAAATTGTATATTTCTTATCTTAGCTTATCGTTTTGTCTTCGTCCTTTCATGTTTTGAGATTTCAGGGTTATTTCTTCCTGACAAACGTTTAATTTATGGCAAGTGCTTTTACAACGAGCCCTGGAATCTTAGATGCTTAATTATACAACGTAAATCTTGAATTTAATTAAATTGTTATTTAAATTTGGACATGATTTTTTCTAATTTCAGAATAAGACCACAAATCTCTCGTGAGAGAATTGAAGGGAGCAAAT
This sequence comes from Thalassaphorura encarpata, assembly GCA_009869925.1. NCBI lineage: Eukaryota > Metazoa > Arthropoda > Collembola > Poduromorpha > Onychiuridae > Thalassaphorura > Thalassaphorura encarpata. Next base: position 11,068 of record WJEZ01003176.1, read on the forward strand.
CCTGCACAAGATGTACTCCAGGTGTGCCTCAAGTTTGGATTGGAGATGCTCATGCTTTCACATATGACTATGTTTTTGATACTGATTCAACACAAGAACGAATTTATGAAACTGTGCATGGATTAGTGGATGGATGTTTGGACGGTTACAATGCTACGATTCTTGCTTATGGCCAGGTGATATATTTTCCTTCATTTTATTGCAAGTAACGTTAACTACTAACTAGGTGGGGGTGGAATTTAATTAATTCTAATCTCTTCGTCAAATTTCCGTAATGGGAGTCTTGAAATTGATTTCGTAATCGAGTTTTCCTAATACATCTTAACGGAAAACTTGTTTACCCCTAAAT
>WJEZ01003177.1:0-11413 GCA_009869925.1 Thalassaphorura encarpata
ATTAGTTTGTACAGATCAAATTGAGCCAAACCACTTTATACTCACTGAATTGTTTGACAAACTCAAGTACTTGTTTTGCAATTTTGGAAGTCGTGGATCTTGTGGCATAAATGTTGTATTAGTAGTATTACCTATGATTGTAATCACTTGTAAACTTTTGAGCAATCTTGTTAAACGTTTCACTGAGAAAGGCAGATGCCGACACAAGTGGAAATCAGTAGTTTAACAAAACAAGGACCAGTCAAATAGTCCTGTTAAAAAATTACACTTGAATTATTTTAATTCATGCCAAACGTAGTACATAATGCTCACGTGATAGTTGGGATCACGGTCTTTGTTATTTTTACTTGTAACGCATGGAAAACTCGAGATTTATTCCTATAAATACCGAAGATAGAATAATTATCATTTACAGTATTTCATTCACTAGCTCTAGCTCATAGTGCAATTAATTAAACATTTATCACGTAGTAATTTTTCATTCACTCAATAACCATGAAATTATATTCAAAATTTCAGCAACATTTTTCAGCCGTGTTAATTTTACTAATTGCCAAAAATTTTACTAAAAGCCAGCACCAAGCTTGAATTATTCGAATCTTGTATTCAGAGTAGAGAGTAATGGACTTTCACCTGCAGACTTTGTCTTTACATAAAATTCAACCAATTCGACTCAATACGAACAACTTGACTACAGATGGAACACAAGGCCAGAACATATTCACCCCTTGGGGTATTTTGTCCCCAGTTCAACTCAAGATGTTCAAATTGGAGTTCGATGACAAAATCCAACCAATTCGACTCAATACAAACAACTTGACTACAGATGGAACACAAGGCCAGAACATATTCACCCCTTGGGGTATTTTGTCCCCAGTTCAACTCAAGATGTTCAAATTGGAGTTCGATGTTCACGCCAAATAAATTTACGAGTTGTTCCTAAAAGTGGTGGACATTCCGCAGAATTATTTTCATATGGATCTGCAGAAACACTTGTAATTTCTTTGCAGAATGTGAATAAAATTTAAATTAATGCCAATGAAAGTACTGCAGTGATCGGGGCAGTTGCAAGGTTGAAACATGTTCGTCAAGTGTTATGGGATAATGGTGGATATGGAGTAGCTGGTGGGATATGCGCAGATGTAAGAATTGGAGGTCTAGTCCTTGGTGGTGGACTTGGCTTCGTTACGCCCATCTATGGATTCACTCTTGACAACGTAGTTGAGATGGAAATGGTTGATGCAAACGATGACGTACACATTGCGAATGAATTTAAAAATGAAGATTTGTTTTGGGGACTTCGGGGCTCTGGTTCTGGAAACATTGGAATTCTTACAAAAATCAAATTCAATTTATTTAATGCCACTAATTTGAAAGCACATCGTGCACTGTTAAAATATGATTTAAAGCATGCTAAAGAAGTTCTTGATGCTTATCAGCATTGGTCAAAATACACGATTGACAATGAGCTCAATATTACAAATTTTATGACCTATGGCTACGACGGTGAGCTAAAAAATTCAAAGCCAAAAGTAAACCAACGCTAAATATTTTATTCAAAAATTTAGGTTCAGAACTTGGTATCTATGTACATCTAACTCTCGTTGAACAATTAAACATCACAGGTCAAGGTCAAGCTGACGACTTCTTAGAACTTATCAAGTCTTGGTATCCACCTACTGAAAATGCGACAATAACTTACCCATCTTACATGGAGTTGACAGGAAACGTCTTGTCCATCGAAGATACCAATGCTCAAATCTATGCCAAAATAACTTCATTCTACGTTGACAAAGTTTTTGATATTTCACAGTTAGAGTTAGAAGGAATTAGCCGAGCCTTGAGTAATTTTTCCAGTACAACAGTAATCGTACTTCTGGAAGGCTATGGTGGAAAATATCATAGAATTCGACCAAATGCAACTGCATTTGTTCATCGAAAAGATTTGTACGTCGTTTCAGTCAGAATCTATGGATACTCAATAACAGAAACAGAACTTAGTCAAGCTTCTGCTTGGTATGACGACGTCATACGAGAATCAAGATTTATGGACAATGGGCAAAGTTACCAAAATTATGTGAGTGTTGATTGGAAGGATTACATGAAACTACGGGGAAAACGCTCAACGACTGTTGGCAGTTAAATGGAAATTCGATCCAACAAATTATTTCCAAAATCCACAGTCGATTTTCATTTTTTAATAAAAATACCGCACCTTATGAGTGAAAAATTATTAAATGTCCAAACGAATTCAATTTTATTGATTTTTTAAATTTCATCCATACCTAATCATATCATTCCATAACTGATCTAAGGTCTTGCCCGCTAACCATGGCCAAATTGTATCAGCATAAGTTGCTTCCCTTGCATCCTTATTTACACAAAATAAACCATATCACTCCTTACGGTTTTTACAACATAATTAAGAAAATAAGAAGTAACACCATAGCTATAGCTCGGTTAAGATTGAGATGCCTTTGGTTTACTCGGTTTTTTATCCCCTTCCGATGTATATACATAATATCGTACATAGTCAGCAACACCATTCCAACCAGGTGCATTGTTATAATATTGAATTACGTGGACGATTTCATGAATCATAGAACCAACGTCTGATTGATGTCCTCTATAGTAATCAACACTTCCAATAATTCTTGCTTTCCAATACTCAGCTGCTGCTACACCTTTGTATGTTGGATCAAAATAAATTAATTTTAACATAGTATCTGCTGGAGTATAATTTGGAGATCGGAGGTAATAGCTAAGATATGGAAACCAAGCTTCCATATGTTCTTTAGATTTTGCAGCAGAATGTTTTAGCTCAGGTGCTTGGAAAATATCATAGTTAACAGTTATAGAGTCTGAAATTTTAAATAATTATTTACCATAAGCTTTAGTAATCAAATTAATTTATAACTTAAATTATACCTGCGATGATAGCTCCCGCGGCTAATACTAATAAAATAAGACTCAACAGGATTGTAAACTATTTGTGTTTTACTTTTAGCGATATTAAAAATTGAAAAGGAAAAAGGAACGAGATTTATAGGCTGGACTTATTATGTATCCCACCCTGGATGTAAATGAACGCACGCCCGTCCTATATAGGGATTAGCATCTATTTACATCCACTATTCTCGGTGTCGTTGTTATCACTGGAATCTATTCCTGCATCATTCGATCACCAGACTTATTTCATGCTGATGGCGGAGGGAAAAACCCGTCATGAATGGTAAAAACCACACTGCACAGGAACATATTAATTTAGGAGTCGTCAGGAATTGAACCCAACATCATCAAGGTAAGCAGATATAGGATTGAGACCTAAACCACTAGACCAAGTACGCTCCCTTTCCCTTCCGATATTAAAAATTGATCTGTGTTTATATTACAAAAACTTACCACAAAAATATTGCCAGCAGCTATGGAGCTGGACATAGTACCCGGGTATTCAGAGTTGGTGGTTGGTGCGCCATCGGTTGCGATGGAGTGGAATTGTATGGGAAGTGGTGGTAGGCCTGTGCTTGTGCCTTGGCTCAAGTGCCTTGGCTCAAGTGCTTTGCCTTATGGGCTATGACTGTGGCATCTGCATTGCAGGTGTTGTTGTAAACAAAAGCTTTGGCTTGGCTTTGGCATTTTATTTGATCACAGCAGAGTGAACAGGCGGACATCTTGCCATTTTATTTTAATCAATTTTTTAAATTAAATTGTTCCACTCAAGATGAAGACTTGAAAAGGAATTTCACGCAAATCAACTAGAGGTAATTATTAATTCTTAAGGCCAAGACTTAAAATCATGATTTTAAATACAGGCAAACCTGTCGAGCTTCTAGGAAAGAAAAAATACAGTCGTATTCTTCCACCCCCACTCTATTTATGTGACGAAGAAGACGTGAGGATCAGGCGGTTGAGTAGTCCAACTAATTTAAAATTAGCTATTATTATGAAATTTTACTTGTCGTAGTGCAATTTGTCAGTGTAGTGTACTGTCTCAGGTAGTGTAAGTTGTCAGTGTAGTGTATTTTGTCAGTCAGGGAAGTTTATCACAATAATCAATTACAATTAACAGAGTCAACAAGTTAACAGAATATTAATTTCCAAATTCTTGTCAATTATTACTACATGGTAACTAGCTTGAAAAAATTAATACAATTAATGTCAAAATTAACTGGAAGAGCAAATAATGAGATGCTAGGACAGCTTATGCAGTCGTGTGGTCCTGTCCGTTCGCATTAAGAATTTATTGTATTAATTATTTTAATTTTGCAGGTGACCGAGGCCGAGGCAGAGGAGGGTGAGGCTGAGTGATCCGCTCACGAAAAGAAAGATGAGAGCGACGATGAGCTGGAGTCGGAATCCTCTGACGAGGAAGAAAAAAACGTAAGCAACTCCAAATAATTATTTTGTAATTTAATTTGTATTTCAATGATCTAAACTTAATATTTATATTTAGAAACTTTTTGACTGCAACGACCAGCTGAAGCACCCTGTGGACAGGGACAGGCCTTCTTCTTCTAACATGTCTTCCCTATTACACAAACTTTTCTTTCCAACACCTTGGCTAGGATATAGGTACTTTACGCCATCACCCATGCCCATGTTAACAATTAAGCCTAGGCCACCAGTAGACACAACTGTTAAAAAACCCAAGCCCCCTCCCAATGAACCCGTCTGCCCCAAGGATGCTCATATTAAGGACGACATTACTAAAAAAGTTTATTGTCGAGTTCCGGGATGTGAGAATAAGAACATATTAGTAGGACTTTCAAAATATAAAAATCATTACGTGAAAAAACATTTGGGTAAAAATTAAGGGGAGCATGGATATGTGTATATGAGGCTAGATTTACTTTAGTATTTTTTTGTTTTTGATTTCAAAATTCATTATTATACAATTAATAGCGTTGAAAATTTTGTTTGTTTTAAAACTTGTATTTTCTAATAATTTGTGTTTGCTATTTTAAATTTGAGTTCTTGCTGTAATGTTTTCGCGAAATAATTTTTACACAATAAAACATTTGTATTTTTCCCAGCCAATCAGCTACCCGGGCAGACTTAGTATTTTGTCAAAAAATGAAAAATTCATACACAATACAATTATTAAATTAATACAAATATTCTACTATTAAGTGAAATCAAAGTTAAGCCAGCATACTATTACTGAAGTAATACGTATCAATAAACAAATCCTTAGCAAATATTATGAAAATTATTATGGAAAATTTTGACATAAGCGGACATTTCCTCATATTGATTGTGTATATTTGCAGCATGACAGGAATGACAAGAATTTCAAAGGAACAAGAAGTTCATTGATTGGCGTTCCAAATCGGGTAATGCATGGTATGCATGCATGCATGCATGCATGCATGCTATGACTATGCATGCTATGCTATGCATGCTACAACTGAATTTAATCGTAAATTTTTCAGACATTGCGAGCAAGGATTCCTGGCTGCTCGTACATTGAGCCCCTCATATTGCAACAGTTCCAAAAGATTGATGAAGCCGCTGAAATCGAGTTTCAGAATAAAAATAAAAAACCAAAGCAAGGACCCAAGAAGAAAGGGCAGGGCGTTTCAGAATCACTGGACGCTACGTTACAAGCAATGGCGGTTACCCACTTGCTAGAGTTTCCATTAAAAGGTGTCCGTGCAGTACCAAAATTTTCTGGAGCCCGCCCTTGGAAATTGGAGGATTTTAAATTGTACCTCGACTGGGCGTAAGTACCTTACACATGTCCATTTATGAGTTAGCTTAGCCGAATTTAGTTCAAGTAATGAGGGGTTGCATGCAAATGTTATGTGTCAAGCACAGAAGACATTTTGAATTGAAATACGTGTTCGTTTTTTTGTCAAGGTCGAACGAAGAAGAGCCACTTAGGAATTTTAGCAAGGAAAGCTATCCGATGCTATTTAGAGCAGCTTTACGTGCCAGCCGGAGTGAGGATGGGTATGTGGCAGTGACTGAGGATGGAGGGATTCAGGAGTTTCCATTGGAATTGTCCAGTACTGTACGAACAATATGATGGTGAGCACTAGTTATCCAACTGAGAGTGAAAGTGGTTGTCCGAATGAGAGTAGGAGTGGTTGTCCGACTGAAAGTGAAAGTGGTGGGCCTTATGGTTCTGGTGAAACTGATGGGCCTGCGGTTCTAGTTATGGATTTGAGCAATATTGTGGAAATTGAAGAAGTAAAACTCGAATATGATTACGAAGAAATCTCAGAAGAGGAACTTGACTTGGCAGTTAAGGATTATGGCGGGAGAAGGAAAAGTCCTTCTCCTACGCCCTCGGTTGCAACATCGATGGGAGGATTTTCTAAGTGTTCTGGTGAGCAATTTTTTGAAAATGAGAAAATGTATTTTTTAGAAACAGACTACAAACTGTCTACTTCTGCATCTAATGCCATTACCGAAATGCCAAAACAAGTAAGGCATCTAAACATAGGAGAACTGTGCATCCTTATTGTGTGCGCCTTCGTGACTTGACTCTGCAGAACAGGCTTGGTGAGTTCTACTATAAACACACTAGTGTCGTGGAATTTTGACATATTACGGTTGTACTGTTAGAAAATAATGAGTATAGATGCATTTAGAATTTCAAACAATCCACAATTTTATTTACTCAGCCCAAGAAATGTGAATAAGCATGGAACATTCATTTCTAATTAAATTAAATTTTATTAGTTTATAATATGCAATTAATGGGAAATCTTTTAGTTGAGTAGAATGTAAAGCAATGGTCATTTTGTGAATTACAAATATTGCAGCAGTAGACTTATGGATTGAAAAAAATTATTATGTGCATTTTTATTCCACCTTTAACCGTATTTCCGGATGCTCTTTCTAAGGAAAGACTCGAGCGTTCTGAGAGTTTCATTGTAGAAGATAAATACCATATCCCAAGGCCCGTTAGGAAACTCGTTGCTCGAATAACAATTACAGGCAAAACAAGTTGAGCAGCTTTTTAATTATTTTGAACTACAAAACTACAAGTCTTTCTACTCTTACGCCCCAATTTCACTGCCTTAACTGAGGAGCAAACTAATCAATAAGGCCAGTCGTATCGTGACTTCCCGTTGACGCACTCAGCTTAAGTCATCTTTAAGTGAAGATAAGGAAGTAAACTTTTCATTAGCTTTAAGCTTTGTTAGGGAATTAAGGAAAGTTTTGTTACACTCCCAAGTAGTCGAAACATATTTTACTGTAAAAGTTTCTTCCTAACCCAAGCATGGGTCCTTTTGAAAACGTAGCCTTTGCAAAAATGGTGAGTTTTTACAAGAATGAACGTTTCTTATTAGATTCCTAATAGAATCTTTCTTTATCTTAATGGCAATTCTAACACTTCCAGATTACGTTGGCACTTGTTTTCTCTTATGCTCTTAGCTCTCATGGACAGGACATTACGAGTAATTCCCTGCTGGATAAGCACGCGCAAATAGTCGCAGGATCAAGGATTAGGAAGCCACTGTTTGCTAAAGAAATCAGCAATATATGGCTTCTTAAACGTAACGAGTCCAAAAACTTTTGATGCGAACATTCTAAACTGCACCCAGTACAATACTATTATTTAATTTCAATGTTTACGGACAGGCAATTCCAAATTCTACGAATGATGTCAAGGCATAACAGAGAGTTGGTCCTCCGTTTCGATAGCACTAATGGAATCACTACCGAACTATCACAACCACTTTATTCAACCAGGTAGTACTATTATGCTCTTGTAGTTGGATCCGAAGAGATTGGTGCACCGAGCCTACCTGTTTTGGAATTTATTACTAATAGCCATAGTGTACTACCAATAACATACGTGCTTCAAAACTTTTTCCACGAGTAAGTCAATTGAACCTTGTTATTGCATTTCTTTAATCAATGCTTGTGGGGTCCATTCTACGCAAGCCTTTCATTTAAACTGACCTGTTGGATCCTTCCTCCTAATTCCTTTTTTTTCTAACTTGCAGATACAGAGAGGCCTTCAACATTACTACTCAACATTTTGAAATCTCCCAAATAGAAACAGACTTCTCTGTCGCTCTAATCAGCTCTGCTTAACTGCTTCCGAATGTGTGCCACTCAGAAGATACCTCATCGATGTTTGGCAGATCCTCTTTCGCCCTCAATCAGGTCGCCGGATTCCTTTCATTCTGCACACATGCAGGACGCATGTAAGCAGATTCATTAAGAAGAACATCGATCGTCTTTACAAGGATCCTGAGTGTCGACGGGTGTTGTACGAATGGATGTTGGAATTTATGCATTCTTCGGATATGTACAGCTTCACTCGTAGAGCAAGGGACATTTTACCTTTGACTGGAAGACGGCACGAAAAAGATGATGAGGTTCAGAATGTAATTGCAAACATAAACAATCCAACAAAAAAGAACGGGCGAACAAATTTGGAACATTGTCCGTCCATTAAAACTTAGGAGTCCGTTCGGATGGTTTGCGCACGAATTTTGCATGCAAAATAGAATCGAACATGCTTACACGGTGAAGAAAGGGGCAAGCAAAAAACGAAATCCACCGGACGGCCCTTTTTACAATGAATTATTTTACTATATGTCACAGCGCATCTTCTTTCTTATGCACCACTTCTCGACCATAGCATGCTCCAAAATAACCATTTCGTGCTGGCACACGACACCAATGCATTCAGTAAGTTATACAAGCTAATTGTCAATAACTTCAATTGTTTAATTACTTCTTGTCATTAGGTTATAAAAAACAAAAAATTTCCAAACAAGCTACCTCTTAGGCCTAGAAGATTTTTAAGGCAAAATGTCGGTGTCATTGAAGTTAATGAGTCTGAAATTGTCACCGACAAATTAGTACGTACTAAATAATACGATTATTTCCAGGTCGAGCTAGAAACTTTGAATCCGCGCTGATACGTCAAGGTGTCACGCAATATCACGTAATGCCACGCAACCAGATTAGTGATAAGAAGGAGCAAGGAAATCCTGATCCGCTTGGACAAGAGGGCGAACGTGTTACGATTATCGAATCTGAAGAGGATTTAGATTAAGACAAACCTGAAATCAAATTTTCATAAAAAACTCAACGTAGTGAAATATTCTCATCCAAAAATGACAAATCTAACAGCCGGACGTGTCCTCGCAGTTCTCAAAGCCCACCGAAGAAAAAAATGGGTAAATGTTTTTTAAAGTACGTTAAGGCAAGCATACTTGCACAACTTATTTATTTCTAACTACTCGCAGCTCAGCCTAACAACAAGTTCTCGAAGGAAATCCCAATTCCTGAAAGTACAGAAGAAATTTGGCGTCCTAAAAAAAGGCACCTCAACAGAGTTCTCCGGCACAACGTGCCCCTTCTGTAATACACACACTAAACCGTATCCATTGTGGGGTTTTGTTAGAAATCAGGACGGCAAACAGCTTTTAGCTACAAATACTTGTAGTTTTGACTGTTGTTTGTTCAACACTTATTGCTCATTCAAAACGCATGCTCAAACAAGCGATTTCATAAGAAATCAAAGTATTTGTCGAGATTTTATTGCAAAAACTTGAATTTATATTTGTTTACATCTAGACACCGAAGACTACAACTCCGCTAAAACTCTTGCGGTTACTCGTCTAATGACTTTTCCAAGAGCTAGGAATTACAACACGGGAGTCTGGTCAGATCCTTTAGAAACAGGTGGGTAGTGAATCTGTCTTTGTAAACGCCTTATCACATTTCGTATCGCTAGTTCAAACTTCTTCCTGCCTTTCCGAAACTTGCACTTTGCCTAAAACTCAGTTAATAACATTATCAGGCCTCTCTTGGGTACTCTTTATTCCACTTACCTTTTCCGTTGTCATAAACAATGGTACTCGTGACAAATGCCAATCGGGTCCCTGCAAATCTAGTAATGTTCATACAACATATGGGGCAGGCCAGAATGGCTTGCAGCCTTTTATAGCATACGTAATGCCTATGGATAACCCTCAAGGGACACCCCTTGAGGATTCCATACCTACATTTCAAAACATTTTAGGGGAGAAATACACACTGTTATACACTTCATCATAGGGACCATTACACAGCAGTAATATGTATAGGAGGCAAGAAATATGCTTATGATGGTAAGCATGTGTAGTCTTTACCATTGTACACCCCACAGAATGTAAAGGCAGTTAGTACAGTATTCATAGTTAAAGGTAATTAAACTTCAACTTTTCACTCATTCTAGCTTGCTATAGTAATTATCTTGACTTACATATACTGCAACTATTGTTGTTACTGTATAATTTTGAATTAAACTGTTACAATCATTCAGTCATTTCGATTTTAACTTGTACTTATTTCTAATTTTAAATCAGATTACTCCTCGCAATGCACTTTGCTATTTATCATTTCATTGTCGTTCTACTGTAATTAATCCAATATATGTGCAAATCATATCATAATCTATACCACAATGAATCGATTTCACAATAATATCATCCTCCTGCTTTTTTTCTACTACATGAACTTGCATTGCCATCTCGGAGGCTCGGGGATACCTGATCAGGAGAGATACTTGGCTGGGGGGTTATTTCTCTGTGGGGCTAGAGGGTCATTTCTCTAGGGGGCTGGAGGGTTATTTCTCTGGTGGGCTGGCGGGTTACTCCGCTTGGGGGCTGGGCGGTTACTTCGCTAGGGGGCTGAGGAACTGGGGGCTACGAAAGCTGACCCCATTACCGGACCATTCCGCTTGCATTCCAGAGGATTTGAGCAATTATCTCCTTCACATTGCTCAAAAATGAGACCACCAAGGGGTTAATGGGTATGACATTATTCAAGTACCCCAAGGCTTATAGTTCTGCCTCCCTGTAGTAGGATTTGCTGCCGGCATCTGTGGGAAATTTTATCTTCCTGATGAGTTCATACTGCTGCAATCTTTTCACAAAAATAATGTTTTTCTCCTTCAGTAGATCGGTTAACTTCCAGTTGTATAACAGACTATGCTGTGACTATGGGATGATGGGGTCACTTGCATGGCGACAAGCACAACGGTCTTGGTGAAAATGAATGGTGAGATTGGCCGGGTTGGTGACCACAAATGAGCACGCATGTCCATTTGACTCGAAAGCAAAATCAAGAACGTTTGTGTTTAAAATCTTTTCTTGTGGCAAAAAGTCTAGCAACTCACACTTGAGATGACACGTACAACTCATCGTTCTTTTTTTAAATTATTTTTACACTATTAGTTTCGTGCACATTACAATGCAACACAGGCACTCGACTACGGAACACAAAATGTCAAGTAATTGTTTACAACTCATACTTGAGTTGAGCTTTGACTCCTTGGTTTGTTCTGGTTAGAAAGTTGCAGGGCAAAATTTAGACGACGCTCAGTTTCGTTTGGTCTGCGTCTACGATGAAGGGTACAATGTAGACACAAAAGGACTATGCTCAATGCAACGAGACC
>WJEZ01003178.1:0-11410 GCA_009869925.1 Thalassaphorura encarpata
ATTCCTAAAGAATATGATGGAAATGGTGATAAACTATTTGCTGTACCACTTCAGTCATCACCGCAACTGCAATACGACTGGATTCACTTAGAATAGAATTGCGAATGAACAGAGCTGTGCACCTACTAAGTTGCGAACATACCATATGTGTGCATTCTTATGCTCTTACCAAGATTCTTGATTTTATGGTTATTTGTACGCTTTTTCGGTCCTTGTCTTATTGACTTTGGATGAGGGGAGGGTGATGCTGACCGCTAACCTAGGATATAAGATTATCGGCAGAACACAGCTTAGAAATTGTGTCAGAAAGAATAGACCTATGATTACAACGAACTGAGCCGTCGATTTAATTATATAAACTTAATCGGCTAAGAATTCCGACTTAGACATGTTTTTCCTTACTTAAAGATGAATCTCGAGTAGAAGATGTAAGATTAACGGCAGAGCTCAGCTCAGAAATTGAGACAGAAAGAATAGACTGGAACTTATGCTTAAACTAACCCAGCCATGTGCACTGATGATACATCTCTGGTCATATCAGGTCCGTCGATCGTATCGGAACCTCCAATTGTGGATCTTGTGGCAAGTCAGAAACGAAGACTTATTTCTAGTGAAAGATATGCTTAAAATTGTGTTTATCATAACAAAATGAATCTGGGAACCTTTGTATTTTAGTCAAGTAATGGCTAAGCGACTTTTACTATCCTACCGGCTGACTTATTTTATCCCGCTTAGGAAAATCTATTTAATTAGTTAATTAGGAGTAGCCATGATGTGATTGTTGATTAGTGCGGTTATGTGAGTGTTTTTCTGCGAAACTAAATGTTAATTAGGAGAGTCAAGATACAAATATTAGAAGGTTTTAGACTTTTAATAAATTACTGAAATTGTTGTACTTACTATTTCGGCCGAGAGCTCCAAAATGTTGGAGTTCCGTAATAGCTGTTTAATTATTCCAAATTTAGACTCCGACCTGTTCGCTCATATCATTAATTCCATTGGCTATTCCAGCCGTACGGATTTGTACGCAGTTGTATTGGTTGAGTAGACCCATTTGGACTTGATAACAATGGGTGAAAACGTCATCCATTTAAGCTTTTCTTGCTATGACCATTAACTTTTCTACATTTGATGCAGAAGCGTGTATTTTTCCTGCCAGCATGCAAGTGCAGAATTTAAACTAATTTCTTCCCGTATTTTCATATATTATTAGTTGGAAATCAAAAGATATAGACATGAAACAGTCATATCAAAATTTAGTAGATCCTACTTATAATTTAGAAGGCGAGAAGCATTCTCCGCATTCGAACAATCCTTTAATTATTTTTAGAAAAATGCATGTAAAGTTCAGAAAATTATTTAATTTTTCGATATGTTGACGACTTTATAGTAGTAGTAGAAGTTATATTTATTATTTTATGACACAGTTTTGTCATTCTTAATGATATGGAATGATGGTTATATTTATTCAATATTTATACACATTACATGTTTTGAATTAAAAATCTTTAGAAATACGCAGGTCTACTTTGTGGCCTATTTTTATCTCTAACTGGTAGATTTTATGATTTAAGAAAATTTTCAGTGTGGTAACTTTTATAGTCAAGTTATTCATTCTCCTCGCCAATGCCAGCCACTCTTATTAAAACCAGAGTTTAGTCTTGGTCCGGTTTAAGTGAGCATAGAATTGCGGTTCAAGTAAAAGGTCGTGAGCAGGTAACTTTTGTAAAAAAATGTATATCTATGCAAATATATGTAAGATTATGTGTTTAATTACTTTTGAGTCCATCTTGAATACTCTCTTAATAATAGGCTCTTCAAACTTACATCCTTCTTTTATTGCTTTTCCAGTTACCGGTTTGTGTTTAAGGATGTGCTAACTTGTAAGTGGTTTCTTGGTTATGGAAAGGCCAAGATGACACCATGACTGTGATAGACGTTTGAAGGTCTTTGAATCTAGGAAACACAATGTAGCAAAGACTTCTTGTTGAGCTTTCCTGGTGTGATCATTTCATGGTCACCTTTGGCATAATATTTCCATGATATGTGATTTCTTGATGTCCTTAGCATGAAATGCCACTACTTCCTGGCCTTTAGATTGTATGGTCAACCCTTGAACTTGCTGACCTTTTGTTTGTGTAGTTACTCCGTGTATTTGCTGACCCTTGGGTTGTGTGGTTAGTCCTTGTACCTTCTGGCCCTTGGCTTGTGCGGCAAATCCGTGCTGACCTTTTCCTACTTGCCAGTATCAAATTAATCAACCCAAGCATTAGCAATATTACAAAATCTCAACATTTGAAATGAAGCTACTATTTTTACCTTGTGTGGACTTCGCAGTGGAAGGTACCACACTTCCTTTAGCTAACACAATTAACCTGACCACCAATGTTTCTACATCACAAATGAAAGAAATGAAAAGAATTAAGGTAATACGCGATTCCTTGTTTAAATATGGTATAAATTATTTATAATTACCTTTGCACCACAACTTATCTGAATATATTTCTCTGCTTTGTTTGGAAATCTAACATGACTTTCCTTTTAGCTCAACTCAATGCGAAACAAAATCATAATGCGCAATCGTTTTGCATGAACTTACGTTGTCACAACTGAGCTTATCTATTTATAGAACTTGTGGCAAACAAATTACTTCGTCTGCACATAACAAACTATATGTAAAATGTTTAAATTTTTACTTATTCTTTTTCAGCGAGTTTTATTGTTGCAATTCAACTGAAAGTATTTGTAATCAAATAGATGAAATTTGCTACAGTCTCTGTCATTGCTGCAATTGCAACATGACTGGATCCACTTAGATTAGAATTGCGAATGAACAGATATGTACACGTACTACTGTGTTGTGCAAAAATATCCACGTATGCAATTTTTTACAAATTGCGCTCAATCCAATCCTTTTTCTCCTACTTGCTAATTTTTTAACCCGTTAATGCAATACAAATCGGGGCAGATTGCAATAAGATACCTCAGAGTTCTACACTAGTTCCTAGTGGTTGCCTGACATTTATACTATTGAAGGATATGGGTATGGAAAACAACTGTAAAATAATCTATCTAAAATTGACCGTTTCATTGACTTTACGACCAACTGTAATACACGTTTTTATGATGGCCCTCAGCACGAAGTTCCGATTTCTACCTGCGCGTGTTATAATGCGGTGAATTATGTCAATTTTGTATTAATCTCTGGTATTAGTCCCGCCATCAGAATGTTATTGTAGGATTTGTTTAAATGGTTAAATCTTAAGTTCTATAATTGAGTGAGGTATACTCATAAATATACTTAAATAACTCTCTAATTTGATGTAATTTTTATTAACTCAATTACTTATTACGGATTCGTAATGTTCTACCGCTTTTTGGTGTTAATTTTTTGCGATATAATAAATTATTGAGCAATGTGTATGGTGTACGGTTTTATTGCACAAGTTTGAATCGTTTCCTTATTTTATTATTGGAAATAGGATACCCCAGCACCGAAATTGAATTATATAATTATATTGTATCTCATGGAAATAAAATCATTGCTTCAGAAAGTAAATTGTTCTTTCGAAGTGCGAGCAAGACGAAGAATATCTTCAGGAGTGGTCGGTCCATCTGAAAATATTTTATTAAGTCAAATTGGCATGACATATATTTTAGATTTTGATACTTACCCATCTGGTAATATTCAGTAATTCCAGCATCCTTGCGTGCAGAATCAATTGCATTTCTCATTGCGAGCATAACGGCGACGCTAAGGCAAATGGGTGGTTCACCAGTTGCTAAAAATCAAGTCAGATATTGCATTTCCGATTTTTAGAACAAAAATTTAATATTAATTCAAAATTAAATGAGCAACCCTTAGATCCGAATATTCCGATTGGATTTGGTGCATTTTTCAGCATTGTGATTCTCATATCTTCAGGAATGTCCTTTGAGCCGGGTGGTTTGTATTCCTAAATATTGGAAATATTTAACGTGATTTCTTTATATTCCGGGGCAAAATTAATAATAACTTACCCAAGTATCGTACGTTAAGAGTTCTCCTGTAGCATCATTGTATTGAAGCTTTTCTGTGGTCCATAAACCCAATCCCATTACAAGAGACCCTTCGATTTGCCCAATGTCTACAATAGGGCTAATGCTATTCCCAGCATCCTCAATCAGATCGAGTCTCACAATCTAAGTAATTGTACAATAAATCCCCAAGTCAATTTTAGATTTAAATATTCACACGATGCCCTTTACTTTGTATTCTCCGGTCAACATGTCAACTTCAACTTCCGTCAAATTAAGTCCCCAAACGTAGTATGATTTCAAATTGTCCTTTGCACTGGGCCTATATAAAAAAATAATTTTAATCTGAGCAGGAATAAGAGACTAAATGGTTGATAAATTCTAACAAATAATTCGCAGTCAGATTAACGCCTTCTGCATAACAAGCTCCGATCAGAGTCTCCCAATTATCTTCCTTTAATTTTGCTTTGATTGGTGCCATTTTCTCAATCAGGAGTTTACAAGCTTCAGCTGCGGCCTGTAATTTAGTGTAAATAAGTTAGAAGCCGAAAACTTTTTTCTTTAAATTTTTACTTACATAGCAAACCAATTCACTGACAACACATGCACCAGTCAAAAGTGAATTTGGAGAAACCAGAGTGTTCGAAGGTTTCACTGTAACTTTTTCAAGTGGGATTTTGAGTGTGTAAGCAATAATTTGAGCCACCTGTAATAATAGACAATAATGACCAAATTAAGTAGTAATAAAATAAACATGTTATGATCCTACTTTTGTGTTTATTCCTTGGCCCATCTCAATTCCACCGTGACTGGCTGCTACAGTTCCATCCGTATGATAAATTGCAATGTAGCATCCATAGCAAACAGAAATCCAATAGTCCAGTGGATATCGCATCAGGCAAACTGACATTCCACGTTTCATCCAACGATTATTCTACAGGACAAAGAATTTTGTTACTTATTGAGACCTTTAAAGTCACAACTTTAATTAGCCTACATTATTGAAATTTTGTATAAATTTCCGGCGATTATCATAATCAGCAGTGGCTTTCATTTCCTTCACCATTCTTGGAATCAAATTCTCTCCTTCAAAATTTACACCAGGGGTGGCATACAACGGGTCTCCGTTTTTGATCAAATTGACCATTCGAACCTCCAACGGTTCTTTTTTCAAATGGAATGCAATGTGATCCATAATTATTTCAATAGCTGCAATTCCTTGTGTACTCCCTAAGATATGCAAGATTTTGATTACAAGCATGAATTAAATCCTTTGAGAAAATTTTATGTATTTTTGGAACAATTATTAACCTGGAGCCCTGCAATAAGTGTTGGACACAGTATTAGTATTCACGTTTCCAGCTTCAATGTCCCATCCAACAGCTTCGTAGACCTGAATAATAAAATTTTATAAATCATACAGTTATAAAATAGATAATTATTAATTTAATTTTACATTCTGAAGGCAAATCCGAGCCAAGAAAGCTGTTTGCTCATTTGATGTAATCCCTGGGTCACAAATAATTTTGCTCTTCAGGCTATCAATTTTGCCTCTGTCATCAAAGCCAACCTTGATACCAAAATTAATTAAATTCGGAATGAATTTGATGAATACATAAAGAAATATTTGGTTCGTTTGCTGACCTCGTATGTCGTATAATACGGAAGCCTTTTCCCAACCATTTTCATGTTACTCTCCAGATCCATATTTAGTCTGACTGGTTTATTCATGACATAAGCAGCGACTGCACAGGCAGCTGCAATCAGAGCTGCTCGAATAATTTTACAACCATAACCACCACCAAGTCTTCGCACTACGACGTCAACTCTAAAATATAAAATTGTATATTTTAAAAACTGATTCGTCTAATAAAAATAGATCCTACTGGCTATTTTGCATTTTTAGGCAGGAGGCAACAACAGCTTGAATTTGATCCATCCATTGTGTGGCAGAATATACCATCATTCTTAAAATTTTAATTAATGAGTTAGATTTACTTATAAGACAAAATTGAATTTGCATTTAATTTTCATACCCATCCTCAGTTGGAATACAAATACAAACTTGAGTTTCCATTTGGAAATGATATTGTCCACCAATGCGAAATTGACCTTTGACAGTATTTTTAGACGCCTTTGGTTGTTCCTTTGCACCACCCGCATCTGTTTCTGCATACTGTGAATCCGTTAGCCGAGCCTGGAATATACCTTTAGCCCCAGGAGTCTTTGCAAAGATTTCTTCGTAGCGTCCTTCATCCTCTGCCTTTTGAATTGCATCCGGAATGGTTAGTAACGGTTTTTGAACATTGGCATAAGTCACTTTGACCAATTTGGCTGCTTTCTCGCAAGTGGTTTTATCTAAACCAACGATTAATCCAATTGGATGCCCAGCTGCACTCACTTTGTCCGTCAGAAATATCTAATACAAAATATCATTTTTTACTTAAAATATGAAAAGAAAATATAAACGTAGAATGAAACTGGGAACCTCTTCAGCTTCAGCACCAAAAATCATAAAATTATTTGGGCCGGGAATATCCTTAGCAGAAATAAATCGCAAAATTCCAGGTATTTTCTGAAATAAAATAAAATTGACATAATAATTTGTGTTAGTACTATTAGATATAAAATCCTAAATTGTACGTACCAGTGCCTCGGTAGCGTCAACCGACTTTAAATTTGCATTAGCCACTGTAGTATAAACAAAAGCGGCTTGTAATTCTCCTACCTGATAAAATAGCAGAAATTTTATAATTCTTCCATATTATTTCAAATTCTGCAGTTTTACCTGAGGATGGATGTCATTTATATATTCGGCTTCGCCTGAAATATTAAATAAAAATTAGTGCAACAATTCAACAGATCAAAAAATTCCAAAGTACCAGAGCATTGAGCCGCAGCTTCCAATTTTGGCATTGGTTGACCAAGTGGCCACTCCCCTTGATTAGTGTCAAAAGTTTGTTTTCCATAGGAAACATTATGTTCCAAGAAATTTCCACCTGAGCGAATCTTTGCTTGAACTCCAGTTCCCAAGATTTTAATTATTGCCTGCATGCAAATGAAAAATTGTTAGCATTTATTTGAATTCTATTAAAATCCGTGAGCGTACTTTATACAAAAGCGATTGTGTGAGTTGTTTTCTGTACTCTGGAGTTCCTTCTGGTGGAACATTAGTTGGCTGGACTTCTTTGTCCAGAACTTGAAGAGCTCCTTGGACTACTTTAATATCCGACAGAGATTTACCAACCAAAAATGTTTCAGTTGCGGTAGCATTGACCTACAAATTCAAGAATTCAATTACGATATATAAAACATCTTTAAATTTGAAAAAACAATTAATTTTGTACAAATGTTGGACTAATTCCTCCAAAAACAATTGTCGGTTTCTCTCTTAGGTTAAAATTTCTACGTGGGTCTACACGAAACAGGAAGGCGGCCGTTACGTAGGCATGAGCATTTTGATATCGTCTCGTCACCTAAATTCATTAAACTTGTTTAAACAATTTATTCAGATAAATTTTGTTTATATTGAAGTTCACTTTGAATCTGGCGTATTGATAGCCACCTCTGGCTGGCAAATTCGGAAAACTCAGATTAACAATAACTTTTCCAGTCATGTCCAGTGCCAAAAATTCCACCATAGTGTAAGACTTTTGTGCATTTGGGGCAGTTGCTGTAAAACATAAAATGTTATTCTGGAGTATTAAGAATTTTTTTTGAGCAAAGCACTACCAATATTAATTTTGACTCCTGCAGCAGTCAGAAGTACAAAAACGTCAGATGGAAATTCTGGATGGGCATGCTTGATCATCAAATTTCCTGCCAGTGTTCCGGCCTATAAATGTTAAAAAATGCGAGAAAAGTTTGACTAGCTGCAAAACAATTCAATCTGCTTTTTTTCATACATTTCGAACTGGCGTGTTTGCAACACGTTTCAAATGCCTTGCAATATGGGCTGTATATTCATAGCCATTTAGTTGGGAAGCTTTTTTGAAAATGTCCATGGATGCAGATAATGTTACAGTTCCACCAATGACGACTCCACTTGCAGCAACGATAGATTTTGTCAATTCAGGAACTCCATTTATGTCCACGTAGGATTGGTATGGCCCTGCCCCTTTGTCAACACCTGATACCCCAACAAATTCAATTATTCTAAAAGTTTCATAGTATAATGTAAAAATGCTAGTAAATATTTAACCGGTGGCTGTATTTCCAGCGACAAGACGATATGGAAGGCTAGCAGCTTGGAATTGCTGAATAGCTTCAAAAACAGTGCTTAAATTATCCGCTTTCACCCATTGATCTCCAGTTTGAAGCGTCAAGTGGATTTTGGGAGTGATGACGCTTAGCTCAATTCCTTCTTCATTCCTGATTTCATCAATGTCAATGTCAGTCAAGTCGTCTGCCAAGTCATCACAATCTTCTTCTTCCTTGACTTTACATGGACATCCAACGCATGCCTATGCCATTTGTACAATTTACAGGTAGAAATTGGAAACTAATATTATTTAGCTTTTAGTCGTGCGCCACACCTCATAATCAGCGCATTTTCTCCTCAATTCTTCTGGAGCATCTGACGCCATGGATTTAAAAGCATCTAAAATGGGACGATAGCCAGTGCAACGACAAATGTTCCCATCAAAACTATCCTCAACATCTTGTGCCTTGAAATTTTTCTTTGATTGCATCAAACTATCAAATTTCAAGGAAAAATTGTAGAATTATTCATCAAAGCCATACTTCCTATGTTTAAGTCTTAAGGTCTACCTGTACATATTCATGATCATTCCAGAAGTACAGAAACCACATTGTGTCCCAGAAAAATTAACCATACGTTGTTGGAGCTTATGGTATCCATCCTTTTTATTCCCAAGACGCTCGATAGTCGTAATGTCCCATCCATCACAACTGAACACGCGAGTTAAACACTATATAAGGATTTTTGGCAAGTATTAAATGCCTACTCAATATTTTTTATAATTGGTTCCTTACAGAGTTGACAGCTCTTGCAACTTCATTTCCGGATGCTGAATCTTTATTTTTGACCATTACAACACATGCTCCACATCCACCCTCGCGACACATGAATTTTGTCCCCTTGAGTCCAACCTTGTCTCGAATAAAATCCACCAGAAGAGTATCAGGGCTTATGTCTTGGCTAGTGCTCACTGCAAGGTTAATTAGGTCAAATCAATTAATTTAATTTAACCCAAAGCCTTGAAAGTTTTGCATTTTTGTCTGTTGCGTGTCATTGTCAATCTCCTATGCGAAACGCAAAAATTTTATTAATTTGCTTTGCTTTGCTTTAACCAGAAAGTAAGGGAGAAAATATAAATTTAGTCTAATAGTCATAAATGTCATTTTCTATAATGGCGTGCTTGTCAATCACATGTGATCCAACTCAAGTCACACCTCAACAAAGGAGGTTTCACAAAGTAGGTTTGACAATGAACTGACAATTTAATTATAGAAGTAATTTTAATACGAAATACAAAAGCTCAATGTTGGACACATTGTGTTGACACGTTTTGCAAAAGTCTACATCGTAATTTTGCAAAAAGATAAACCTGACTTCTCACCTGTATGCTCCTGTCCATTAATGGAGAAAGTGACACTCTGTTTCACATCCGCTCTTCTGAAAAATGAAGGAAAATTTTAACCAAAGTTTATATACAGGCAACATGGTAATTTATTCCTGCTGATAATAGCCTAACTTACTCGTACGAATTTTACATTTCTAACAGATAAGAATTCTAAATTAATCGACTTGAAATTTTAATGTGTTTTTAACCAGAAATATCAGAAGTAGATATAAATTAAATTAAATACGAGAATACAATTAGAAGTACATTTCCAGAGTAGACCAGTTAAGAAATTCCAATAATTCATGAAAATTGAGAAAAAAAATTGTTTGTTTTTATCTAAAATTTTCACTCACCCGAGTTGACTTTGCTCTGCACCCATTTTGAAGAAATTATTCAACTCACAAATCTCAACTTTCACTTGTTCACTTGCAAATTCTGATTGGCCAAATCTTGTATTCCTACTTTTCCAAATGTGTTTTCAGCGTTTTAAGAATAAATGAATGTATTGAATGCAAACACTTTAGAAACAGTAGTGGACAACTCTGACTTCATGCTCTCGATTATATTGTCTCTGAAGGCATTGTCTTTATTCTGTATTCATGTCAGATCATCGTATCTGACACTTTTTGGACATTGCAGGAAATCAAACATCAGGTGAACTAACACTTATACAAAAAACAGAATAAGATGAGCGGATGGAATGGACATGTTAAAAGCATTCCGCAAAAATATTATATGCTTGACATCTGTGTCTTAATTATTTTCCCTTCTGTACACGAATTTAGTAGAATTCCAAAATGGTACAAACTCATTGGGGTTTTTTCTTTCAAGCCCTAGTACTTCTGGCCCTTTGCTCATTTAACCTTTTTAGTTAGATTAGTTTAACCCATGTAAATTTCTAATTTTGAAACGGCAAGAAAGAAAATAATAATCAAGGTTAAACACTACTAAAGAGATTTTATTTCTAGGAAGCTGACCTCACATTTTAAGAAAAAGATACAAGGAATTATATTTATTCCTCTCCCGAAGGTTTGTTACACCACCTCCCAACAAGAAAGTTATCTGATCCGCAATGGAAAACTATTTGGGTCACAGACCATCACAAAAATTGAATCAATCAGGGAAAACTGTATTAGCACTTCCAAAAATTCAATGCGGTTTAGGTATGAAGATTCTGTCAGCAATGGTTAGCTATGGTCAGTGCCGTCGCTACATATTTCAGGCCCTGAGCCAGATTCTCCTATTAGGCCCCAACCCAACGTCCAAACTTTATGCAGTAAAATTTGTTTTCAATTCTTAATTTAATTAGCTACAAAATTGCTCGGTAGTAGCCTTCCCGGTTCGGGTATTGTTTAGATTTGATTCCTCCAAGCTGAGCGCTTTGACTTATTGCACGTTTGTGAACATCCAGCTATTTTTGCCTTATTCCGATGACAGAGAACAATGAATTTAGCCCGTCAATAGTTGGAAATATATTAATGTCGAATATTACCTTCCACGTACAAGCAATACGGAATGGAAAGTTTCTTATCAAATGACAATGACAAATGATTTATTGAGTTTATAAAAGGCCGAAGCCTATAACCCATTATAAAATTGAAATGAAGTTTTATATAACATAAAATTGTATGACGCGAAGAGGTGAATTCCAGAATCCAGGAATCCAACTTGTGCGTTGTAGTTTGTTGGAATTTCCAACTGTATTATCTTGGAAAATAAATGACTTTATGATTTTCTATACTTTATTATTTCACTTTTCCCCTGACAAAGAAATCCCGCGCGTAGTGAAGTTTTTGCCGGTTGGG
>WJEZ01003179.1:0-11407 GCA_009869925.1 Thalassaphorura encarpata
ATTTCTTCCGTTTTTCAGGTTTGTGGATGTAACGATGGGTTCGAAGATTAACATAATTTTTAAAGAATTTTCCACAGTCTTCACATTTAAATTCTTTTTGAGCCATGTGGGATAGAATATGTTTGTCATGAGTCATCTTTGAATTGGATTTTTTTCCACATGTCTCACACTCGAATTTATCAACATTTTTATGTAGACGCTCGTGGATACCCAGAGTATGGTTTGAAGAAAATGTTTTATGACAATATGAGCACTTGTAAGGTTTTAAACCCAAATGTATGTTTTTGTGATCTTCAAAATATGATTTTCCGCTGAAATATCGTTTGCAATCTTCGACATCACACTGGAACCTCCGCTTGTATGCCAATGACCTCTCACTTTTTGAACGAGGACGAGGAATTGGTGTTTTGCCCTCTTTAATCAAGGCCTCAGAACCCCCTGGATAGTGAACTTCAGAGGAATTGCTGTGTTCCTTTCGAAAATGTCTTCCTAGTACGATTTGACTTGGCAACAATTCCTGACATATGGCACAACGTGAAATGAACTCATTCTCTTGATGGACCTTACGAATATGATCAGAAAGATCTTCCATAGACTTGAGTAGGACGGAATTTTCAATACAAGTTGTACTTGTACAAGTTAGAGCATGAACCGAATTAGGTTTTGATTTCTTCTTCTTCTTCTTCTTAGGCACAGTTGATGTTTTCGGAATAATTTTTGTCATCGCTGTATACTGGCTTTCGGCATTTGAATTAATAAATTTCCAAAGTCCGTCGTTTCCAAGTTTAGCTTTTATATGCCCAGCTCTTAACAAATGTGAAACAAACAATTCCCGATTTTCAAAGGCCTGGTCAATGCAAGTATTACATTCAACTTGTGCACCAGGTTCTTCGGTTGGACTGATTTTAAGAAAATTATCAATATTGGGTTTGCTGTTGTCATTTTTGTTGCCACCTGCAATTTGTTCATAGTTGTTCTGTGAATTTTGCGGAAAATGCATTTGAAGATCATGCAGAGCAAAACTGAACTTGTCTATGAAAATTTCTTCGCACAAACTACATTTGTCCAAGAATTCTCCTGGTGTAATTTGGTTTGATGATACACTTGAAAAATCTTCATAACCAATAATTTCTTCATTATCAATTTCACCAATACTGTGGTCTGGCTCCAATAAGGGGTCGATTTCTTCTGCAACGTCGAAGTCAATATCTGATTCTTGGTTCGAAGTATTGCATGATTTTATTCGGTCATTTCTCTTGTTTTCTTTGTCATGAATGATTCCATGGACTTGAGATTCGTGAGTTAAGCGGTAGTCTTTTCTGCGAAAACTTCTATCACATTTTGTGCATGCCAACGGATTAACGGAAACTGAGACCGGAATTGCTTGTTCCTTCTCATCTGGGGAAACCTGAACATTATCAGTCTTAATACTACTGCTAGCGCTAGGTTTCTCAGATTGAATTCGAGTGGAAATCTTAATTCGGGAAACGGGCAGTAAATTCGTCTTCTGATTACTCTTTCGGTTAGACTTTGCGAAAGATTTTGATTTTGAATTTGAATTTGAAGCAGATGTAGTCATGCCTTTGGATTTGTTGGCTGGAGTTGGTTTTACAGTTACTGTTTGCTTCGTGCCAATTATATAATCAAGTCCAACAAATTTCCAGTTCCCATCAGATTGAAATTTTGCCTTGACATGTCCAGTTTCCAGCAAATGTACCGCTAATCTTTCCTGATTCATGCAACCCTTCTCAGGGCATACGCTGCAATTGTATTTTTGGTGTTGTGCGGTTGTGAGAACATTTGCCGAAAGTGATAATGGCCAAGAATGTGTTAGTAACGCGTGAACTGCAAAATCAAATTTATTGTTGAAAGCTACGTTCTTGCAAAAATTACATTCTGCAAAGAATGGCTGAGGGTGAACTTGGCATGTAAAATCTTCAAATCCATTTTCTCTTTTATCATTTAAGGACCCATTAAGTGTTCTCAACCCACTTTGAACTTCTGGACACGCGTTTGTGTCAAATTCATTAGAATCAGTGCAAACATGAGATTCATCCAGGTACTCCAAAGAACCTGGATGTGATGGTTCCAAGAAATCTTGACTTTCTTTAATTTCCACACTTCTTTCTTCTGGGCATTGATCCCTCAAGGTGTTTTGGATTTCTGCATCTATCATTGGAGTTTGTTCTCTTCTATATGATATAGGATCTTCATATTCAATTTTTATGTCATCCACATCATCAATTTCCATAATATTATTAATATCGCCATTCATAGATCTGTCAAAACGAAAAGAAATTAATTGTGATCCAAAGATGTGCGCCAGCTCTAATAGAACTCACAAAGATTCTGAACCCACTAACCTTTCCTCCCCAATAAGGTCTATGGGATCTGTTTCTATTTCTAGAGATTGACTCGGATTATTTTCAACAAGTTGAAGCTGGGGAATGCCTACACTTAATTGATCAGCTTGAATCAGACTCTTGCCATACTTAAAAGTATTTTGTTCACTGCCATTTTCCCTATTAGTTGAAATGACCAAGACTTCGATTATTGGGCGACGTTTTGTCCGACTCGGTCCTTGTTCAGATTCTGGGGGTGACCTCTTAATTTGCACAACTCCTCCTTCGTTTTTTGTCACATTTCTGAACAGGAAATTGCAATAAATACACAATGCATTCATTAATAAATTAATGTGTTCATTCAAATTCTTACGGTTGAATATTGACAGATATATCGATCGGTTGCATGAGGCGAAGAATTGATAATCCTGGGTCAAGTTCTTCCTGACTAAACACAAACATGGAATTACTTTCCTGACCTAAGATTCCATGAATTGTCCGTTTGTGATTTTTTAAGATCCGATGATTTTGAAATGTCTTAGGACAATTTGTACATACAAACCACAAATGGTCATCATGGCCATTATTCGCTTGAGTTTGAGAAAATGGTTGCATTTTTATTCGACTAAAAATCTTAATACAATGTAATTAGCTAAATGTGAAAGGTGAAATTACATGGCTATAGCCAATCTGTTCAAAAGGTAACCAACCGTCCGCGGAATCAGCCTCAGCCTTAGCCCTCGCGGTACTTTCACTTATATTTTTAGTAAGCAAATCTCAAACGTACCTGGGAAAACTAGTACTCCTTCATCTATGACACTTTCTTCTACTTTACTCATCTAAAATACAACAAAGATACACCAAATCATTGCAGACTGTATTCATAAATTAAACTGTACAAAAACCGCCGAACATATCAACAATAGTATATTTTTTTATTCTTTAAATAAATAAAAGTAGAGTAAGAGTCAGTCATTCTGCATTAAAATATGAATAACAGTATAAAATATTATATAACATTCAATTCAATTCACAATTCAGTCATGACAAAACATGATCGATCTTTGATCTATAAAATAAATTGAAAATTAATTAATTTTTAATTTCCATCCTCATCCCCCAACTCAGGGGAACAATACCAGGCTACCCAATCAATCACTTGGGAATCCTCGACCCCATGCGGCAATGAGTTCAAAGCACTTCTTAGCACACAGGAAATATTCTGCGAAAATTCTTCAGGCCAATCCACTCGAAGTAATTCCATGCATTCAGTCTCCAATTCTTCTGAACTCACAAGACGAGCCTTTAACAAATTTTTGAGCAATTCTTCCATCACTTCCCAAGTTTCCTTTACATTTTGGGATTTTTGCAACAACATTAAATTTCTTGGGCATAAAACTTTCATTCCACCTTCTTCGTCATCATTTTCAGTTTCCGTCGTTGAAAGACACGGGCACTTGGCCCAGAATTCCAAGAAATTGGACATTGTTTCTTTCAGGATCCGCGGTTGAAAAGCAGCCAATTCGATAGCGACTCCAATTGTGGCTTTGGTCAGCCAAGGTTTTTGGGTCTGAAGACCTTCGTCATTCAAAATTTCACGAAGGTCATTCGGGTTCACGGGTTCTCCGCTCTGAAGCTTTTGGGAACAGTTGTGAAGAAGTCTAAAAATTTCAAAAGGAGTTTCGACTTGGACTTGGGCTAGGGTTTGGCTAGTTTTAATCGGATACGCATTTTTCTTGGGTGATTGCGGCGGCAATGACTGTGTTTGTGGTTCTTCACTTTCCTCTTCGATCCGACTCATGACCTGTGGAAATAATTCCGCCGTCACATGCTTCCCAACCCATTCGTTAATTTTTTCTCCAGCCTTGCGCTCACAAATTTTCCAGCAAATGGATTGAACTTGTTCAATTCCAGTTTCTAACAAAAGCTCAACGGTACTGCGAACACGACCATTTATAAATTCATCCCTTTGCGAAGTAATGACCAATTTACATTCACGGACAGCACTTTCTCCCCAAATTGATTTGGCAGAAAAGCCTTTTTTCAAATCTAGCAAAGTCTGAGCCCTCAATTTCTTTACAAAGTTGGATGCCACACGTTCCGAGATAAAATCCACAGTTTTTTTCATGCTTGGTGGATACATTTGGAAGAATTGGGTTTCAAGTTCAGTCTGAATCGAGGATTTGGCAGCATCAGCAGCCGAGGTACGATCAGGGAATGGCAATGCAAATGGATCCACGGGTTGACCTCCATCATTAGCCAAGGCCATGCTAAAATTCTCATTTTCATTTTGTTTTTCTTTTTGTTGGATTCTAAAACAAAGTGGGTTGAGTGTGGCTCCAATTGAATCTCGTTTATCCAGGGGATCTTGCTCATTTTCATTATCATGGATTTTCTGATGATTTCTTTCTGCGATGGAAAGGACACTGGCATTCGTATTGCCACCCGGACTTTGTTGCTTCTTGAAAAAACAAGATGACCCTTGATGCTCGAATAAACTATCACAGTAAAGACGAAGAAATGTGCGGTTCTCGTTCCCAATGCATGATGAATTTGAATGAAGGATTTCTTGGTAAATGGAACTAATGAGTCCCAGGGCTTGGGCATAGGCAGGCAAATAAAATGTAGCTTGATCCGCCTGGGCCAGAAATTCTAGGATCCAAGGAAGGGTGAAAACAATTCGATTTTGTCTAAGGGCTTTGCGAAGAATGGCAAATAAATCCAAGGGTGGGGATTGATAAGCTCGGAGTGACACTTGATTCTCGTAGTGTTGTGATGCAGAGTTTTGTGGTTTTAATTGGCGATATGGGGCAAAAAATAAATGTCCAAGCATTTTGGCTAAAAGTCGAGATTTTCGCATTGTATCCAAAACTTCCTTTTCGTCCAATAATTCAGCAGATTGTTCCACCTTTGAAAAATAATGCATAAAAAATTAAGATTTTGAACTAAAACTTGTAAATTATTTTTAATTTCTTACCTCCGTCAATTCTAGCACAGCACGATCCATCAGATACTGTGAAAAACTCGAAGGGACATGAACAGAACTCAAAAAATATTTTAAAAATCCCATTGGATCTGAAATTTGAGCAAAATCCACTGAAGCCTCTGGTGGAGCCACACGTTGTTTCAATTGTTCCAATTTTGAAGGATTGGACTGAAGAATTCTTCGAACATTAGTTTCAGCAGCTGCCGTTGTCGTTGTTGGGCCACCGCCACTCCCAACTTGATTAGAACTGTACGCAGAGTCCAAAACACATTGTGATAAGAATAGAGCAGCTAAGCGAGATAGATTTGTTGGACTGGAATTCAATTGGAATAAAGCACGCATTTTTCCAAACGCAGGGTCATAGGGCTGAGATGATGTGAAATTAGGGGGTGGGGGTCTCGCAGGTTCTGACTGCTTAAGGGTCCAAATTTCCTTAATCCCATAAAAAAGGTCACGTTGTTTGCAAAAATCCTGAAATATTTAAGAGCGACTTATTACTACGATGCCAATCATTCGTTAGGTTTGACTTAAAATTACCTGAAAATCTCTTTGATTTGGAAAATTACTCCGTCCATCAGTTTCCTTTTGAAAAGTGACACAAGTCTTGGAGACCGTTGAGAGTCTTGGTCTGAGCTGCTGTGGTTGACCCTGTCCTTGTGACTGTGACCGTTTTCCATCGTCATTTGTCTTTTGTTTGATGATCTCAGGTGAAGTTAAGCTCTTGGCAAAAGCTGCTGGAGGAGGTTGATGAAATCCATTCTGGGAAACCCCAAAGGCTGTCGACCCAAAGACATTGGCCACGGGGAGTGGACTAAATGTCGTCCTTTTCTTTTTTTGCATTGTCAAAGCCAAATCCCCCGAGGCAATCAAAAATTCAACAAAAACTTACAATTTTATTTCCACGTGAAAAGAAATGAGTTTTGAAAAGTTGAGGGAATCCCGCGCTGGTAAACTTGAGTGAACTCTGGCTGGGGAAAGTCAAGATTTTTTATAAATCGTCATTTTAGAACAAACTATTTTATTTTTGTGGCATTTATATTATGAAACACAAAAAAATTCTTTAGTGTTTTTTTATTTAGTATAGAAAAGTATTTAGAATTCCTAACGTCCAACTGACAATAACAAATCTATTAAGAATTTTACAACAATGGCAATTACAAATCCAATGAATGTTTCTTTGGAAAATCTAATGTTAAATATTGGTTCTTGTATGTGAAGAGGTGGACATGATTTTAAAAATCTAACTAGCTGAAGACGACGTTGTTGGTTAGATGTGTTTTTTATGAAGGACGATCTGTACTCCATAGAATTACTAGTCAGCAACCCAGACATGTGGCACAGTAACGATTGAATAAATAAAATTGTGAGGCCAACTACTCCAAGTACGCAGATACGCAATGTGTTGATAACTTCAAAATATTTTATACATGTGAAAAAACAGCTAACCATCATAAAATTTGAAACTGCAACTACATGTCCCAAAATTTCAATGAGAAATTCTGTAATGACGCGGTTCTGAACTTGGAGTGTTCTGTACATGTCTTGACCAGCCAAAATAGACTCTAGGGAAATTGCTTCAGTCCACCTAAGCATTTATAAAGTTAGCAGAATTGTGTTTCATGCAGTATTTTTACTTCTTTTCTTACCATATAGATTTTAATGCAATACAAGCTGAATTGATGTACACAATTCCAATGAATGTGTTGGCGACTGCATGTACCATCATGGTTCCGTAGAGTAGACGTAAGAGGCCAACAACGAAACCAATAAGTCCCCAATAAGAGTACCCGTTGATAATAAGCAATAAACGGAAAATTTGCGCCTGATTGAGATAAATACAACAGGAAAACCTCCAATACTTGCAAATAGTCCAGCGATGCCAATTACTAGCAATAATTCTCTCTTGACCATCCTTTGTTTCTATTGGAAGCCTCAAACGCATAGGCATGTCCAATCGAGCTACAGAACGAGATGTCGCAAAGCTAATGATTGAATTGATCAGTCTATAAATTTCCCAAATATGTCTCATCATGTGGAACTGCAAAATCAGTGAGATTGTTGTCAGCGATAATATAACTGCCGTCAGACTGAAATCAAGGGGAGCTGCGTCTCTTTTCGTAAATATTCGTAAGTGGTTTATCGAATGTATTATTGTGAGACCAATATTTAGATAAGATATACACAGCCAGATGAGTTTGGACCGTTTTTTCGCTTCCTCCAGTTGATTTCTAAATGAGTTCCATATAAATGGAAGGAATCTTACTTTAGAACCAACTATTAGAAGATAGCTGACGTATTTCAAAGATTGTTCAGAAATCATGTTGCTAAGATTTGTCTAGCCTTGTGGACTGTTCAGGTTCAGCGATACAGACTATCCAGAGGAAGTACTGTATGCCACTTATATTAAAAATTAAACAGAGGAACATTCAGTTTGATTAAAAAGAACCGACTCTTTTCAATTCGAATTTATAATTTAACGTTAGCACCCGCTTTTGCGAATCAACCTTGAATTAGAAACCATACCGAAATGAATAGTCAATATTTCAAACTTAAAGGCTACGAGATCAGTAATACGGTTTTGACAATAATTAAATTACCAAAAAACAGTCCCTTCCAAAAACTTTATAAATAATTAATCTCAATTGATCTGGCTTTTTAGTGTCAACAATGATAGGAGCACAAACAGTAAATATTCTGTCCAGTAAATACTTTTATTCTTATAATATGAACCTAAATACAAATTTTACGCTTTTAATTAAACCGAACCAATAAGAATTGGTACTTTATGTAAAATTTAAGCATTCCAAATTGAATTGCTTTGATATGGTTTAACGTAAGACAATTTGAGTAGAGCTTTTGCAAATATATTCGATTAGATCAGTTTCACCTTTGTTTTGAAGTATTGAATTATTTGTAAGACCAAAGCCAAATGTGGTAGTTCTAATGGATTGGTGTTTTCAAAAGTTAGACTTGCGTTAAATAAACATAATTAAGTGTTTTTACTGGCGAATTTAATCATTCAAAGTATTTAGTATTTAGAGATATACATGTTTAGTTACTCAAGTTCATCACCTGATATTTTATCCTTGCAATGAATGCATGTCTACAATGCTACTTAATTTATAAATAATGTAGTCTTCCAATTCCAAGTTCCTTTAATCTGCTTAACAATTTTTTGAACTAGAACTACTCGTACATGTTTAGATTACTTTTATAGAATTCGATTATAGTATGATTAGGGTGAAGTGCAAAATTATTTTATCATAAAGGCATCATATCGTTGTGTAAGTCAAGTCAATTGTTATGTAGCAAGCAGTATTATCACTACAATTTCATTTTTATTGGAAACTTGGGGAAAAACACGTTGCCCTTGAAATGTGAGTGTGGTGTGGAATTTGTCTATGTGGCTTGTTGTATATTACATAATTTTTTTGTGTGAATAGAACACCTCACTCACTCAGCAACACATACATACTACTTTTTTAACATCTGGGATTTAAATTGTATACGAGTACTCTACTCAAAATGTTGCATGGAGTCAAAGTTGTTGAACCACAGCATAGCAGGAGACAACACGCAGTTAGTCAGATATCAGATTTGAGCAAGACCAGACCACAATTTAAATTTGTTGAATTCATAAGACTCTTGAATTACTTGTAGTTTCTATCTGAAACAACTATTGATTGGCTATTGGAAGTCATCAAACACATTATCATGATTATGACAAATTAGCTGAAACGTGGTAAAAATTACATATCGCCGCACCCTCAAGAAATCAGAATCAGAATGCTTCGTCCATCTTGGCACCATACTCCAGAAGATTGGGCTGAACCACCATTGAAAAGAATTCGAGTTGACGAAGTGGAAGTCCAAGATCCGCAACAATTGCCAGAATCTACTCGACCTATTGACCTAGTTAATGTCGCCGATGAATGTATCCAAGCCGGAATCAATTTTAAAAAATCCAGTGGAACTGGAACGGAAGGAGAAGCAATTGAAATTTTGAAAGACAAACTTTCTCAAATCCAGAGCTATGAAAATGTATCTGCAGAAATCAAGTTTCTTTTGGCAAAACGCACAATTGAATCTATTGGTGAATTTATGGTCAGTTCAACTATTTCGGATCAAGTTAAGGAACGCTTTGCAATTTTATCTGAGATTATTGTTAACTGCTTAATGTGGTATTTGGATTTTCGAAGTAAGAATTTGCCACCGTGGAAAGACTCGGATGGAAATATTCTCGAGTCTGGAATTCCACCTTGGAATGTTTGGCCTGATGGGAAGGACCCAAGCCCCCAATTTATATTACGTCATTCACCATCAGTTGTAGTTTCCTTTCAGGATGACTGCTTCAGCAACATGCATCAATTTCTCCAAGAGGTCGAGACATTCATTAAGGCAGTCATGATCACCGTAGACAATTTTAACTTGGTCGCTGAGTCCAACAATAAAATTAGCAATTTGGTAACATGGTCTTGGCAAAATCTACCTGATTCACTGGAATGGCTCTGGCCAAATTTTACAACAGAAAGAATGAAAGGAACATCTTGTCCTCGTCCTGAAGTCAAACTTAAAATCAAGACATTTAAAATTAAACTTGACGAGCGACGTTTTTTGACTTATGCAACAAGTGTTGATAAGTTCTGGAATATGCTGTGTAAAGCAAGAATTGCCGAGAGAGTTGAACTTACAATTGAAGGAAATAAATCCTCAGTGCAATACACACACCCTAAATTAGTTTGGTGTGGAGTGTGTCTCGATTTTAACGAATGCAGAAACTTATTTTCCAAAGCTGCATGTAATTTTGAAGGAAGAGGTTATAATAGTTATGGAAGTGTTATTCTTCGCTTTCCAAGTAAGAACGTGTTGAAGGATTTGAATGAATTTGGATACATTCTTGGAACAAGGAAATATTCAAAGGAATACTCTCAGCCCATTTACGTACCACCGAAAGGACTTGAAACAAATCATTATATGATTGAGGCACGCGGAGTTCGAAAACTAGAGAAAATTAACCTAGAAGAATACGAATGGTCCATTGAGTCCAGCAATGCTCATGACTACACAAACCCAGAGCTAGTATTTTTTGAAAAACTAGTGATTCCAATGGAAGGATTATCAGTGAGATTCCAAGACCACAAATGCCTTGAAAGGAAACGAGTAGATTGTTCAGACTGTATTCGCAGTGATGTTTCCATTGTTCCTTGTAAGTCATCCAAATCATATTTTGCGAGCAAAATTGCAGAAAATCCTGAGTTGAAGGAATTTGTTTTGACTGAGCCTTGTAAAACCATTTTCAATGCATCGGATTACAGTGCGTTGGGCTTTATTTAGACTTAATATGTTCAACCTGCAGATCGTTGTACCATTAGTATAAAGAGTTCATTAATTATGTATATTGCACTAGTAAATACAAATATATAAATCTAATCACAATTGCTTGGCTTTATAACAATGACATGATAGGAAAATTTTGGAATAAAATGTATCAGTAATTTAAATAAAATATCATGTTGCCTCCTAAGCTTTCTTCTAGAACCTGAAGGTTGATATTAGAATTTTAGTAGTCGCGCTTAGGAGTTAGGATAATCATAATAATTTTTGCTGTTTAATCCAAATTCACTCTACCAATAAAATAGTGACATGCATAAAATAAGTAAAACTATTGACTGTGTGCACGGAAATTCTGATTAAATCATGCATTCAATTAAATCGTTTACTAAAACACATAAATATCTCCCGCTTGAATGATAATTGTTAGATATGAGTATAATTTATGATAATTCGTTCAAGCCTCAGCATTAACATTTATTTTGACGGCCAGGAGTAGACAGATTTTACCTGATGCAATAATGTGTGCAGAATACTCGAGTCAAAGGATTGGTTAATGTGAAGCCTACTCGTTGACAACAGAAATGAAATGATTCATTTTGCCTCACTCTAAAATGCACTGTCAATATAAAAGGAATTTCAGGCTTTTGATTAGATTTAAATCCCTTGTATGTTGGCAACTCACTCACTCTTATAATCTATCCACAATAGAGATATTAATTTATTGTCCTCACATTTAACATTCATA
>WJEZ01003180.1:0-11405 GCA_009869925.1 Thalassaphorura encarpata
CCATAACACCCAATATCAAATCCATTGCGAAATCCACATGGCCCAAATTTTCCAACGAGGCAATGATTTGTCGTATAATTAAATCTGATGTGCCAAAGGTCACGCTGACGGTCGATTCTGATTCTCTGGAGGCGTTTTTCACAATTACAAGTTCCACGAAATCCTTCACACGACAATTGGAGAGTAGGAGAGTAATTGCATTGGTCAGTTTCAAGGCATTTGATGTTCAAATTAAAAGGTGCTGGAATATATGGACGAATAAATGGAGTAGATGTAAAATCCATCGATTCATGGCACTTGGAGCAGGATTTTGTATTAAAAATGGTCAAGCTGAGAATTAGTCCGATGGCAAGAAATCCAACCAGGATCCATGGAAAAATTATCAATCTTTTATAACAGTGGCTCAATTCACAAAATGGAATTTTGTCTTCAGATGCTGCTCTGTACGGTAGCTGAGGCAAGTTAAGTGGAACCGTTTCCGCAGACACTTTGCGATCGTCTGCAATTTATTGAAAACAAATCTAGACAAATCTATGTAATTTGTTGGAAAACAATTTTACCTGACATTCTTCGTGCAAATTAGCTGTTATATAAAAATTAGTGTGTAATAAAGTAGTAGTAGAAGCAGTAAAACGTGCTTTTGCTTTTCATGTTTGTGTGATGGATTTTGTTTAATCTGGCTACTGGCTTGCCTTCAATTCTAATCAAGAGTGACCCACTTGTTATCTACAGGCCATGATAACAAGAATTTAACCTACATATTGATACATCAAAGGCAGACGCGGCAAACTTAAGAAAGCACCAATTTTTAATTTCTTGTAAATTTTATTATTAATTTTATTTATTTTAACAGAACTTCAAATAATGGATTTTGTTTTTGTAATATTTTTTTCCCTCAACTACCGTATTTTGATAAGCTAACCACTTGAGTCCGTCGAGGAGGAGTCTATTTTGAATTTCGTTATCTGGGAATGTATGTGATAATTCTCTTCCACCTGATTCATACGCTATATCATTATGCCCCGTATTGACATAAATCGTTCTATAATTTTTATTTGACCATACAACTGGATAATAACCTCCATACCAATCAACCATCTCTCATTCATTTGGCCCAGTTCTCACCGGAAAACTTGAATCGTGGATTGAAAGTAAAATATTGATATTTGGATTTTTTCTCAAATCATTAGTCCAAGAATACCATTCATTTGGTTGTGTACGGAAAGTGGTGGGAAGATTTGCAACAGCTGGATGTGACGGCGTTTCGTTTTGTAAAACGGCACTCGTAGGTCTCCATGTATTTCCATAAAAATCACCAGAGCCAAGAAATGTATTCTGATACCAAGGCTAATCATTTCCTCCATTACTTTGAGTAAATGCAGACACATGAAAACCCATCCATCCACTTCCACGTTCAATATAGCGTTGAAATGGTGTCCGTTGATTCCCATCCCATGGTCTATCATCAAGGAACATGACGACTTAGAAATTGGCTAAAAATCCATCGTTTAAATTATTCTAATTATTTGTAACTTCGTAGGTAAATCCATGTTAGGATGCAATTGATGGAAAATAACATTGCAATCTCGAACATAACTTTCGTGGGCAGGATCCAAATGCCACTCACTTTACCTTGCCATTGAGTGATGACACACTTTGAGTTTGATAGCAATATGCAATACAGTTTTTGTATTTTGCAATTCCTGTTGCATTAGACACAAATCCCATGCGAATTTCCATTATAGCACACACTTCTGGATATTTGTGATTAATTTTATTTGAATTAGTTTTAGAATTAGGAATTAGAATGAATTAGAATACTTTTACTCTTGGCAAGTTTTTGTATAAGGACTTAAATATAGGTCGTTAGAACTCCGATGCATACATACCTCTTGAACTTGTCAATTTTGTCTCAAAATTACTTGAACGGTGTACGCAACTAACTTGTGCTTGTGTTTGAGCGATGTTACACTCTGAGCTAAAGTTTAATTGACATTGACAGTCAAAATTTAACGGATAAGTTTTAACTTTTGTAGAGTATAGTCTATTATGCTCTCCCTATAGATAAAAGAATTTTGAAGCTCAGGAAAATTCTGTGGCTAGTTTTTCCGCTTCTAGTAATTGCAAATAATGTTAAATGTTGTTATATCGCGTTATCTTTCAGAGAATGGCTGAGACCAAATATGAAAATTTTGAAAAAATAAATCATTAGGTATTAACTAGAATTTCCTATGCGATAAAGTGTTTTCACGTGAAAATCTGTATTTGGGACATTTACATCATGACTAAACTAAAGCCTTGGCAATCTTCGTTGATTACTTTGCATTTTTCGGCAAGGTAATTTGTCCACAAAATTTTGCAAAATCTAATTATCTTATACTTAAGTATATCACTTTCCAGATACTCAGTGTTATTTTGGCCTATGCAATCATTCTTCTTCAACTTGCAAATGGAGAACTTATGAATAAAAATTAAAATAGAACTTTTTTAATTAGTTTTCATTTAAGTAAAACACATTCAATCCTTGATTTTGTAAAATTCAAAAATATGTATCACAATTTTGTTTTAACATAAAATTAAAAGAACAGTTTCATCTTACTTGACTTTTCTAAAAAAAGAGTTTAGTGTTAACGGAACCCTATTAGTAATAATGGCAAAAAATGTGAACGGTTTAGAGCATCAGGTTTGCCGTGTGATTAAAATACGTTCTAATACATTTATACGGATATTAAAGCAACTATATATATCCATTTGTCATAGATTACTCTTTAGAGTGCTTAGCTAACGAGTTAGGGGAGAATGCTACGAATTCATTTAATGCCCATTTTCTACAATCTGTTAATCTGTTTGCCTCATCGTTGACTTTAAAATAGAATGATTTAAATCTACTTTGATGCTTAGAGTACTGAATTTTATTTTCTGTATTTCACTACATAGGGCATGGGTCAAAGTTAACGTCGACTTAGCAACTAAAGTTAGAATTAGACTAAAGTGGTATGAATTTCTAGAAATTAGTGAAAATTGCTTACTTTTCTGTAACTGATTTGATTTCATGTCTGTGGCTCGGAAATATGATCATTTAAGTTATGAAATGATTTAAAACCATTTTAAGTGCATTTTTAAGGAAATGCGAATCATTTCGGTGTTAAATCTCAGTAAATTAATTTTGCTAACCTAAATGTCATTTCCAA
This sequence comes from Thalassaphorura encarpata, assembly GCA_009869925.1. NCBI lineage: Eukaryota > Metazoa > Arthropoda > Collembola > Poduromorpha > Onychiuridae > Thalassaphorura > Thalassaphorura encarpata. The sequence continues at coordinate 3,192 of WJEZ01003180.1, forward strand.
CAAAACATTATTTTGGTATAGTACTATAAATTTATTACAATATTTTGACCTGTCTTTAATTAATATTTTATTTGAGGCGGTATTGAGAGGCATGTTTGTAGGGTATGTTAGCACGTAGCGATTACGAAGTAATTTGAATTCGTGGCGCGAAAGACCCCACACTGGGGTCAGCAAACAATCGAATAACATTCATGCCCACTCTATGTATGAAAAAAGGTCATAGAGTAAATCAAAACTCTATGTTTTGATGTAGCCAGAACAGGAATTAACTAGTTTTGCTCACAAGTTAATTTTTATCAATTGAAACAAGTGCAAATATGTAGTATGAATAGATTGACGGACTGAGAACACTCACAACTATTCTATTACTACACAAACTACTCTCGCTATAAGCACATGCACAAAAATGTTATTAATTTTTTACTTGGTTGAAATTTTTGAAAAATACAACAGAAAAATGTACAATCATCCCAAGCAAATTTATTTTATTCACTTTTTTATAATATCAAAATGTTAGAAAATTTCGTTTTAAAGTTAGTCAAAGGCAATCAATCAGTAGAAATTAACAAATAACATGTAGAAACATTGCGTATGTCCGGTTGTTAAATAAATTTTGTGGTAATTCTAGTGTTTTTCACATGAAAATTATTGCGAAGTAAAAAATGCGATAAATAACGGCGAAATAGGACATTTTGGAATAAAATTATTGCGCGCAACGTCAACTCCTATTTTTACATGGATCTTACATAATTAATTACTAATTTAATTAATTAATGTCTTTGCTTCATCCTATGTCTAATCATATCATTATAACTTTTTTTCCTCTGAGATTTTTATCAAATTTGTAGAAAATGCTCGATGGGGTCATGGCTATTCAAGGTAAGTAATTTTCAATTTTTACTTCTTTGGTCAATAACCAAGCCTTATAATATATTGTTTATATTTATTTAGTATTAATATTAATGTATATTTTTATATAATATCTATATAACAAATTCGAAAAGAGTTATGGAATAATGGTGAATTTGGAATATCTGTCAGTGCAAAATATGACAAAACAGTGTATTTTGTTCGTGAGTGAGTGAGTTAAAAACTATTGGTTGAAATTATGAAGAAAGTTAGTTTGTGAAGGAAAAGATGCATAAAAAGGTGGGCTACACAAAGGGTGTTAATTTAACAGTGTAAAGAGTACTACCGTTTATTCAAGTATTCAAGTGTACTAGTAATAACAATATTTTGGAGATGATTTTTGGAGAAGGACTTGAGAACGACTGATGATTTTTCTTGACTCAACTTATTATTTGTATACAAAAATGGCTTATTTGTTGACATGAATTTGTCAGTTGAGTTTGGAGGGTAAATAAATGACTCTAAGTAATAAAACGTAAGTCAGGTCAAAACAGCAATATAAATACATTTGCATGCATTAACAACAAAAGGAAATGTGAACTGGCACTGCTACTGCATGTGCAGTGGTGACCGTATGGAACGGAAAAGAAAGGTAGAAATGTAAAATAGTATTATTATTTTAGTGTCCGTATGTCCAGGCATGTCAGCCACGTGCACTGGAGCTGACTCCTTGTGAGTCCCACCAGTGCAGGTCACAGACTTGCCACAAGCATATAACACAGTACCATGTCATGCATTACATAAAATATCATAAAATGTTATTCCTGTGGCAGCTCACAGCTCAGGTTAACGAGAAAACCAATGCTATACTTGGCCCATGCAACCATGGGTTAATCTTATTGGGGAAGCGAATACGAAAGTATAGTACGCGGAATCAAGCATTCATTTGGGAACCCATACCTTACCAGTGTTCCCATGCATTAACCCCTACCCTAGCATGGTTTGCCTGTACATTTCGGTCGCCTGTGCAAACCTAGGTTAATTTTATTGGGTAGGCGAACAGTGTGTACGGAACCACTCGTGGATCCAGACCCTTTCATTACGGTTAGGCTATGAATCAGTGGTAGGTTATGGACCCATGGCTAAGCAATTGGTTAGGCGCTTGGCTAAGCTAGGGCTTGATCCATGTTAAGTTAAACAACAATAAATACAGAATTTTAAGACAAGGCCAGAACCGAACATTCCGCCCGCCTTAAACGACAGTTTAAAAACATAGCAAATTAATTTAAAATAAAACTAAAATTACGTGTTGATGGGTTGCTCCCGCGATGACTCCTCGATGTTTTGATCAACTGGAAGTAGACAGAGTTTTACAATAGGTGGTCCCGTCGGTTGTAAAAATCGTAAGAACGCGAGCAAGACCATCAGAGCATGGATGAATTTCGGTGACCCGAGCGAGTTTCCACTTGAGAGAGGTTGATTATCATCCTTGACAAGAACAATATCTCCAACTTTGATATTGGTTCTGTGATTGAGCCATTTGGGTCTTTGTTGCAGTCTAGTGAGGAACTTAAATGACCATCTTTTCCAAAAGATTCCAAATTCTTTGAGTCAACTGCCAACAACTCAAACGGTTCTCTGGTTGTTGGGAGATGTCTGCTTCTGGAAGGGCAAGCAGGGGACCTCCGATGAGAAAGTGACCAGGGGTTAGGGCAGTTAGGTCATCCGGTTGCGCTGAGTTTGGGGAAATAGGACGAGAGTTGCAGCAAGCTTCTGTTTGGACCACCACAGTGCTGAGCTCTTCGAATGTCAGCCTTGTTGACCCCACGATTCTATGAAGATGGAACTTGACAGACTTGACTCCTGCTTCCCTTAATCCTCCCATGTGTGGTGCTCCAGGGGGGTTAAAATGCCACTAGATACCAGAATTGGCCATATTTGCTGCAAACTTCTGATTGTTGGTATCTGAGTTGACAAGAGCAAATAATTCTTTCAATTCCTTGGCATCTCCGACAAAGTTTGTCCCGCAGTCGCTGTGTGCAAAACCGTGTAAAATGGGCAATCCCTTGTACAGCCGCTTAAGGAAAAACAATGCTTTTATATAAATGAATTTTTGGTTCAAAACCCATAATTATTTGAACTGGGATACTAAATAAATAATTTTTAATATAATTAAACTATATTCCACGTGTCCTCATCTTCTGTGCAGAGCTTTTAGCAAAGCAGAGCTTTTAGAACAAAAGCAATCTAATCAAAATTTAAAAATTTATTTTTAATAGTCAAAGTAACGTAAACAAGTTCAAGGTTCTATGTTTCGCTGATTCTTATAGTCAAACAGAAGCAGAAATCACAAGTGGACCACAAGTCAATTTATTCTTCAGCCATGATTTCCAAAGTTTCGTTTTCTACTCTTGATTTTGGAATTCGAATGGCCCATTTTTTCCGACTTTTACCTTCTTGACCCGAAGAGTCAAAATCCTCAATTCCTACAAGCAAAATCCTTAATTGTGCATACATTTGTTTTACTTTATTGTGTATCTTTGTTTTGAGCGGTGCTTACTTTGTAAAAAAATTACCAATTTGGCAGATTATTTTTGGTCTTGAGTTAATATTTTTGATGCTCATAAGCATTGTTTTTTTATTATTTTATCTTCGTTCTTCATCTGAAGTGATAACTTCAGTTCAACTTTTAGTTCATGCAAACACGGCTCAAGGTAAGTATATCAGAATTACTTTTCTCTTCCTTAGACAAAATTTTGATTTTTAGAAAACGCACTCAATCTAAAAACATCCAAAGAACAAAGTTATGAAGATGGATTAGAATTGGTTTGTCATCTTTTCAAATGGCTGGGTATATTCGTGTCGGTATTTGGAGGCGCAATAATTGCTACAATGACACAACTCAACTTAGAACTACTAATCGTAGTCGAATTACTTATTCAAATCATCCCTGGAATTCAATATATTCTGTTTATCGTCATATCCATCATGGCTCCTGTTTGGATCACGAGTGCTCTCACTCTCATTCTACTTTTGTCAATTCATATCAATTTTGCATCAAACTCCATCTTTCAACTCAGCAAGTAAATACAAAAACTTATCATTCATTGAAGTATGACAAAAAATTAAAGGAATTAATTTTGCACACAGATTTGTAAATTCAATGAATGAAGAAAAACAAAGCCAAGCTCAAAAGTTTTATCGTGTCCAACAGCTCCTCTCTATTCATTTTCACTTAGTAGCTGATAACACATTTTCAGCTTCTTTTAGTTTTCTTATAATGTACATGATCACGGCTGGTTATACCCTCATTGCATTGTCAAATGTACTCCCCTCTTTACTTTTGCTTTTAATTGGATTTATTGCTTTTGTTGATTTTATCGTCATCAAAATATTTCTTAGTTTTTGTTGCACAATGAAAAGTGGATCGGTCCAATTTATTCAGTCAGAAGTGGTCAGGTGTGGTTACAATCAACGTTTCCTCAGGTCATGCAGCCCACTGCACTGGTCAATTGGCCCAGTCAATATCAAAGAATCAACTTTTCCCGGAATTGTGAGTGATATCGTGGTATCGACGATTGTGGATTTGTTGTTAATGTGATTAATCTATCCAAACCGACCTATTTGGAAGCGCAGAACAGACATTTTTTACTTTGTCATCTTACCTCTAAGTTTTAGAGTAAAAAAAAGCATTTTGAAAGCATGCGGTCTTGTTGCTTCAGAGAGGACGTGTGATATTGTTTCTTATTAGTAAAAAATAAAATACTTCTATTTCGTACTTAATGAGACAATAAAACTTAATCTGTAATATTTTCTAGCCAAATGTGGGACGACATTTCACGTCAAGCATTTATCTTCAGGAGCATATTCTTTGTCAAATATCGGATATTTAACAATTCCGCTCTAACTTATTCAAAATCGCCAGCCAATTCTGGTGCTGAAATGATTCTGAGTTTCGTTTGTCCATTTGGATTTGCTTGACTGAAAATCAAAAGAAAAATAATTAGGGCGCGTATTTTCAAAATCCAAGGGTAAATTTAGTGCTGTGCTGAAGTACTTACTCAAACGTATAATTCGTGACTCCGAATTCTTTTATGAGTGCTGGGAATGGGTAGGACGCAGTTCACCATTCCATTTCAATTCTTGGATAATAATAAAAAATTGAAACACACATTTCTTCACGAGTCGTGGGACCACCTAGTACAACTTTGCCATTATCCCAGTTGATGGAGTCCCAGCTTGAGTACATTAGGCTGGACATGTTGCCGTAATAATAAAATCAGCTGTATTTGGTGGAACACCTAATGAATCGTCTGAATTATGACTGGCTAAAAATATCCCTACTTTGGTTTCTCCCAATTGAGCCATATGATACATTTCTAGGCCGGTTTTGTATTGTTTGCAAGATTCTAATCCTGGATTATCATAATGAATTTCAAGCGTATAATATGATTCGCCCGTAGTCGTATTTTGCCCTGGCTCCGGAAAACAAATTCATGGTTGGAATGTTGAAAATGATGTGTATGTTTCTTTGCTTTTAATTATGCAGAACTGGCCCAAAGCAACAATGTGATGTTTTGTCAAAAAATTTGGACTTTTATGCAATGTACAAAAATACGAAGTATCTGAGGAGGTCATCTCAGTCTATGTAGTCATTTCCCAACGTTCGTACTTAAAAAATAAGTGAACCCGTGACGATTGGCGCTTTATTTTTATTCAAATACAAAATTTACTTTGATAAATCAATTGAAGGAGTCGGTAGCGCAATTACATTGAACGAAATCGACCCTCGATTGAGTCCAAACTGGCCAAATATACATTTTCAGGATCTAATGGCTCAAATCCCGTTGCCTATTTTCTTGGGGTTGTAGAAATTGAAAGATTGGAGATGACATTGCTAATATTTGCAAAATAATAGCACTAATGAATTTCATATTTATGACATGGTATTCAAATGCGAATGATCGAGTTTTCATTTTCATATCTCTTGTATAATTTTTTCGTAATAATTACTTGCGTTAGACAAGTGTCAAGTGCATGCTTATCACAATTATTTTTTTTACACCTGCTATTAGTCATTTGTGTGACTTTTATGTTATTTTCTGTTTAATGCACTTGAAGCCAAGAGCCAAAATTGTAACTTCCACACGTGTACTACAAAGCAAAGTAAACATGTCAATCACTCACAATTAATCTGTGACTGTGTCGTTTGAGTCCACTTGACGTTAGAACAAATGAAACTAATTTAATTTAAGTTTTATTTTTTTCATAGCAATACTGATTATACCACCTAATATACGCTGGTATACAATGCTCCAATGCTAAGAAATCGTCACACGTGACACTTTGGACGCTTTTTGCTGAACGGTATACAATGTCCTTACCACATTTGCATGCAATTCATCGTTAGAAAGTAAAACCGACCCTTTAACCTTCGACCCGAATATAGCAAATAGTTATGCTTTATTTTCAAAGTTATTTATTAAATGAATGTATTCAGCAGTAATCTAAGTATGGTATTTCATATTGCGTTGGTGTTTTAAAAAAATATGTTGTTCACTTTAGATTTTCCTTTTAATTTCTTTTTCAGCTTATAACGTTTATCTTTTCAATGGATGGATGGAAATAGATGAATGGAGGTGGGCTTTTTAACGTAGTTTTAAAAAAATTGTTGTTCATGCTGATGCGGCATCGGATGCCGAGGTTCATAATCATATTTCATTTGTTGAGGTTTACCAATCCAAATCTCATTGCCAGCGCCGACCTAACCATAAATTACTGATATCAGTCATCATTAGACCACGATCCATCTCTAGATTTTATTGCGGTCCAACTATATCTTTGTCATATCTTTGGTTTTGACTGCTCGGAGGAGGCTAGAAGTGAAGCAAAGTCAAAATTCTTGTAAAATTTTAACAATGTATTGTAAGATGAAAGTGTAACGGTTTGAAACTGTCTCCTACATTATCTAATTACACCTAAAACAATTTTTATCAAATTAAATTATCCGCATCCAACTATCTCTGCGGAAGGAAGGTATTGCAAAAATCACCAGTGAAATTTTAATCAAATTCATTTGCAATTTAGCGATAGCTTATAAAATTCCCCAGCAAAATTTTCAACATATTTGATGGCAGTCAGTTTCTTTCAAAGCATATTGTTTGTCAAATACCAGATATTTATTCTACTTTTATTTCCATAAAAATATTCCTTTTCTTCAAGTTATAATTTCTGTTTAATTTCTGCAATGAATCTTGCTGTCCAATTAAGTTTAATATTAAGAACTTTTGGAATGCTTTGCTGACGAGCTGTATGCATTAAATTGGTGGAAATTATTTTTATTATATTTTTATTTACGTATTAACTAAGCTTTGTTCTGTTTTGATAAGTAATTCAATTTTCTTCCTTTATGGTTAAACATGCTAACGTTTCCACTTTTAAAAATTTTAATGCAACAATTTATTTAGGTTATGCATCTTTTTGTACTAAATAAACTACATGGATTTGTAATGCTCCTTTGTAATGTGTTCAACATTAAATCAGTCGCCAAAAAAACCTTATAGGTGTATGTATATTTCAGTGTTTGTATCATTTAATATATCTTTAACTCAATCCAACTGCCTCGATAGATCAGATGAGCATGCAACCCACGCTGCAACCAGTTGAATTGACCGGACTTGCTGGGTCTCTCTCACTAGGGTCGTAAATCCTAATGTTCGGAATCACTGATATCAGGACTGCCTGTCTATTCCAACTAACCCCAGAAAGGCTCCTCTTCTTGGATTCCTAACATGACGACGGCTAACTCTATACGGCAGTGTTAGCTCTCAATGACTTTGCACCCAACATATGAGTTAACTTTAACAATATCTGATTTATTTACCAATAATACTTTCTTATTCCGACGAGAGCTTTAGCCTATTATATAATTTTTACACTCACTAAAAATTAATCCCGTCTCAAACTTCTTAATAAACTTCTCGGAGCGGACTTCCTCTCTCGAGCGTGATCAATAACAGACTGATTCTTACACACTACTTTCACTCACTTATGCTTACCATAAATACAAAATATCGATATGAAAATAACCCAAATTAAATATAATTCTCCCAAACCATACTTAAATTATACAAACCTCACTGGAAAATATTTCCATACCTAGTGTGCTACAGGCCAACAATCTAAGAAATATTAATCTTAATACATTCATAAGGTAATATATAACAAGAAACAGACAAGAAAATATTTCTACAACACATTTCCGTCCTACCAGGCAGGGCCGTAGCGTCGGTGAAATTAGGTGAAACTAAATTTCAGGGCGCCGGGCAAAGTGGGGCGCCGTTTGGGATGAGCAAGCACTAGATA
>WJEZ01003181.1:0-11404 GCA_009869925.1 Thalassaphorura encarpata
TCTTCAAAATATCCAAATTCATGGTCAAGCTCATTAGGAAGAGGTGGTAAAATCCCAAAAACTAAAGCTGGTGTGAAAAGTTGAATTAATATTAGGAATTTTAGTTCTCTTAACCCCATTTTAGAAGTTGTATCGTGTCAAGTTGAAAGTTAAAAGCAAAGTGAAGGGAAGGAAAAGCCAAGCTAAAGTAGAGGGCAACGCGTGGATTTATTTTGGAATGAATATTTTTACATTTTATTATACTTAGATTTCAGAGGAAGGAGGAAGTACAGTTAAAGCACTTTGCAAGACAAGCCAGATGCATCGTTCTAAAGAATTGTACCCATTCTATACAAGTTGAGTTGCAGTATGCATTTGGGTCTTGATGTATCTCAAAGGTCAAGTTCATTTTTGAGCAACTTGCTCGGGGTACATATTACCTTCTATTGTTATGAGCAAGGGATACTGGACACCCAAAAGTTTGAAATCTAATTTTGATTTTCTAAAAATGACTTGGAAGGGGAATTTCCACGTTGCAGCAAACCGTCGTAGTCAAATTATGATGAAAAATCAAAACTAAATAAGATTCAAAATGCAATTCTTAAAGCGAAACTTTCAGGTTTACTCAAATTTATAAATTATTACGTTTTAAATAGTTTGAACAAGTATAATTTATTACAAAACAAGATTTTTAGTATATAAATTATAATACTGTCCTTTTTTTACTACTAGGAATATTCATCACATACAGGCAGCAATGACTTCACTCATGCTTTGGCATTAGTATTTGGTTAGGTTAAATAATATTTGGTTTGGAAGGTTAGGGATTAATCAATACAAACGAACCATCGCATGGTTATCGACAAAGACGATTCTTCCACTAGGCAAGACGGTAACGTCTATGGGCTCTGATTCAGATATTGTGCTCAAAAGTACACCATCAGGAGCAATGACACGGATGGAATTGTTGAGAGTATTACAGACGAGAATGTTTCCCACAGCGTCCACAGCAACTCCTTGAGGGCTAATAAGAATCCCAGGGCCAATTAGGACAGATCGACTGACCAGATGCAATGTTGAATGAAATCAGCATTTGAGCACGGTGACCAGTTACATAGAGGGTATCACCTGCAGCAAAAAAAATCAATAAGTAAATAAATTAAATTAAATTGTTTTTGTGTTAAATAACTTTAATTCTCTAACCCGTATTATTAAAGCAAACACCACGTGGATACATGGACGCAGGGCCCACGGATGTGTTAGGCTGGAAAATCATGTGTCTAAAAGATTTCAGAAATCTTCCATGCTTATCGAAAAGTTGGACTCGGCAATTATGCTCATCAGCAACAGCAATCAAATTTCCATCCGGTGAAACAGCCACACCCCAGGGATGCTCAAACTCTCCATTGGATTCTCCACTTCGTCCAAAACTTGTCATGAATGTCCCAATAGGTTGGAAAATCATGTGTCTAAAAGATTTTAGAAATCTTCCATGCTTATCAAAAAGTTGGACTCGACAATTATGCTCATCAGCAACAGCAATCAAATTTCCATTCGGTGAAACAGCCACACCCCAAGGATGCTGAAACTCTCCATTGGATTCTCCTCTTTGTCCAAAACTTGTCATGAATGTTCCACTTAAATCATAAATTACAATATCATGGTTTCCCTGGTCTGAAATTATTAGACGACGATTGACTTGGTCAAATGCAATTCCTGTTGGGCGGTTAAATTTCCCTGGTCCGAATCCTCTCTCACCAAAGCTAAATAAAATAGTTTCCTTCAGAATTGAGAACGTGGATCTGGGTCAGCTCGCGATCTGTCAGATAAATCTGAGACAGAAATAAAAATTAGTCATTAATAAATTTGAAAAAAATATATAATTATTTGCACTTTACATTCCCCAATGGATGATCCACACAAATTCCCCAAAACTTGACATCAGCTGCGGGCGTCATTCTCGCAATGATTCGAGATTGACTGGATGGTTCACCATATCTTCGGCTAACGAGAATTTGCATGGGACTCCATTTGATATCGGTTAGTCGAAAATGTCCCGGATGGTCTATATCCCTTACTGTGACGGAAGCATTATAGATCCCTGGCTGTATGAGCATGGAAAGTGCAAATGAGGTAGGGATAATTGGTGGCCTCACATAAACGCTTGCTCACGAGGCAAGGATCTCCCAATGGATTTCGTAAAGAAATGTTGAAGTTTTGATCTAGATTACGGGGATCTAATCCTCCAATATAGAAAATTCCTTCCTCGTACGCAAAATGATGAGAACGCTGTTGGTAGAGAAAGAAATTCTGAGGGGATTGTTGTGATGACCTCGAACTCTGTGTCACGTGTAGTCCTGTGTTCATGGCAGCTATGAGGTGATTTTCAAATGCTGATGTGCCCTGAGGGCTCATGATATTATCCTCCATATGTATAGGCAAGTTCAGATGATGAGATAATTGACCGGAGTGAGTATCGTAGTCGTACTGATCTGAAGTTCCATTAAAAGATGACTCAAGTCCGACGGATTGGCTCAAGCGTCTATTCGTCTGATTTTGATTTTGATCCGTGAATCTTGGGATTTGAAATTGAGATTGAAAGGTTGGAGAAAGGCCAATCGGTTGAGCAACACGGGTTGAAGTCCAGGATGAAAAGAAACTGCTCTGGGCTACCGAAAGGGGAGGAAAATCTTGTGGTGAGAAAGAATAGTCTCGTCTGCCTCCATTTTCTGAAGCAAGGTTTCCAGTCTGAGTTAAATATTTTACAATTAGTACATTCCACATCAAAACAACACAATCTTTATAACTTACGTACCATCGTATCATTTGTATCAGCACTGATGGAAAGATTTTGCAATGCATGCCAAGCTCCAACCAAATCACTTTCCACACCTTCTTCATTTCTTCCTCCTGCTGGCGTTGAGCGTTGNCAAATCACTTTCCACACCTTCTTCATTTCTTCCTCCTGCTGGCGTTGAGCGTTGTTTCCGTCTTGGATAATTGGTTGGGCTGGGGTCACCAGACATTTTAAAAGAAGATACCTTCAAACTGACCGTATCAAGGACGACTTTATGAGATTTATGATTTTCTCAACCTTGACCTTCCTGCTTCAATTTAATTCGGCAAAGGATGAATGGATGAATTTTAAACTCGGGTCACGGTGGCGCCATTTTTGAGTATGACCCAATAATCTCAATGGTAAGGACTCCATGCATAAATAAACCTTAAAATTACTCACGTTTCACGTATAAAGTGTGATTCAAAATTAAGACATATTTTCACATAATATTGTTAACAAAACTTTTATTTCATGTCAACACTTAACAATTTACAGCAATTTTATAAAATTTATTGAATTATTATTCCAAGTCAATTCCTAGACCAATATTTCTGAGAGGGAATGAGAATTTGGAAGTTGGATTAGTATGAATGGCAACCCAAGGCCTTGGTTCAGGAAATGTTTTTAAAATGACTGAAATTAAATTAGGTGGAGGATCATTCAATTGGAATTCTGCACTTTCCAAAAGTTTAAACTTTTTCATGAGTTGAAAAATGACCGAATACTCAACTTGGGTTAAATTGAGTGAAATTCGACGTAATGGAAGAGCATTGTCTGGAATTTCTAATAAGGAATCAACTTGCATTGGAATCAAGGAACAGTCAAATTCCAAATATGACAATTTTTTAAACTTGAAAGCAAGAATAATTTCAAATAGCCAAACTCCGAATAAGTCATCTTGAGTTTGAGTGTATTTGTTGAGGGCCAGGAGTTGAAGATTTGACGATTGTTTCAAAATATCAAAAATGACATCAGCTTGACGAGAAAAATCGCCAATCATTCGAAGTGATTTGAGTGCAGGTAATTTCTGGTATGCCGTTCCGAAGGACATTGGGAGAATTGGTAGGGTTGAATTATTTCCAGAATCGTAGTCTATTTCCAGAACAAGACTTTGCAGATTTGGCAAATTTCTAAAAATCAGGTCACGCAGAACTCCACTTGTCCACAGGCATCCCTTGAGTTCCAAAGTCCTGATGGTAGAGCCATAATTTAAAAATACACCTTGGTTTATATCCAAGTTCAAATCCATGTTTTTGAATATAAAGTTTGTGCACGGGAATTCATCCGAATTTTCCTTAGAATTTTTCATTATAGACACAAGTTGAGCCAGATTCTTATTTCCTGTGACTACAATTCTTGAATTTTGATGAACTAATCGATCAGCGTGATATTTCCAAATTTTACATGTTTGACGCATGGATAAAAGACTTTCGAAGGAGGATTTCTTCAAGATATTAATTAAAACCTGCAAAAAATATGATTATAATTGACTCAAATTGAACTTTGGTAAAAATTTATGTTTTTACCGGATACAGAAGTAAAGGATGTGGTTGATTCATGTCCATTGCAATGTCCGCTCCTGTATTCATTGCGAATTCTGTTGAGGGAAATGCTACAAAATTATAAAAACAACTGATCCTTGTTCTTCGGATTTATGATTTGACTACTCGTCCTGACTGTCGCTTTAGAATTATTTGGCCGGATTTAATAAATGCTGGAAATTGGAACTGTTATTTGGAAAGAAAGTGTCATTATGGAAAGTCCATCCTAATTTTAGACCACTGCAAAAAGTTCAAGGTTCGTTTGGAAATTCCAGGTTTGATAGAACTGACATGATTGTGGTCACGAAATTGTCTAATGGGGATTTTCATGCCGCCGTAGAACTTCGTGCATAGGAAAGGAAGTGAGTAATGGGAATAAGGATACTAAGTTAATGAAAGGTTTAAATTTAGTTGGACGGTCGGGAATTACCGGACTTGTATTGAAACTTTGACTTGAAATTGTAATCCCATAAATTAATGACTCTGTGTGCAACTTATAGCTAAAATGCCTTCGTCTTGGTCCTGTCCTAATTACAAAGGGGTCATGTTCAGTTCTATTGTACAATCTACTTAAATGAAATTATAAATACGAGGATTTATTATATGAATTTATATGAACTCGAGACGGTGGCACCAAATATTGGTGTAACTAGTGCCAGAATACTTGCTCAATACGTAATTTGTGAAGGAAAGGGTAATAATTTTGTTCTGTAGCGTAAATCATAATCCTTACTCAAAATGATAGAAAAGAGAGGAGTCTAAAAAAGCATATAAAAATCCCAGTTTCTGCTTTACGAGCAGAGTAGACAGTAATCATCATTCAGCGTGGAATATGGAATGTGGATCTCAACATTATATTCTGGATATGTTATAAAACATGTCATTCACACAAACAATATTTTACGAGTATTTTACTTGGCGGAAGTGCCGCCGCTGCTGCTCAGCTAGAATTACAGAAAACTTCTGTCCGTGTCAGTAGAAAACCCACTAAAATTGTAATAAAATGTAGCATAAGTAGGGTGGCCCTGTCTGCTTACGAGTAAGCAAAACAACATGTACGAATGGAACATTTCTGCAAAAATATCTTACTCTTTCAGTAAATGTTTTTATCTGTAATTGCAACGCAATGAGTCACGTCGGATGGAGCAACAGAAAGAGAAATTGCATCTGGGATGGGAAGTTTTGAGGAATTGCAGCCACTTCTCTTCTCCGAAAAAAAAGAAGTTGTTCAATGTTTACACACTGCATCTGGAAATTTTCAACTAAAATGTCTTGATTCAAGTGAGCAGTCAATGTCGGATCGGCGTCTGAGTGAAATCCGGGCATTCTGACTTTGAGTCCGAATCGGCGGCTATTGCTATTTTTCTCTGTGATCTTTCTTCGTATTTTGAAGAAAAAATGAACTATTTATTTCCTGTGCATTTTGCCTGTCAACATTGTTTTAGAAAAATATTGAATTGAAACTGAAATGAAATCACACGAAGCCAAAATGTTTTCGTTTGAATCTCATATTCAACTTTTGTCCGTTTTTGAAATGGTGAGTCCAAACTATACGTACATTTTTTCATATATTAAAAATCTCTTTTTGTAAAGGTCTCCCCTCTGGTTTTCCTCGCTGCAAGTCTTAGCATAAGAGGAATGGTTTCTTTTGAAAATAGAATTCCAAATTGGGCCAAGCATTTAAATAATGATGTGATGCGAGAATATTTAATTATAAAGGCAGAACTGGAAGATGAGAGAGGACACCTGGAACCGGGTAAGATAGAATTAAGGCAGAAAACTCTGATAATGCTAAACATTTGGTTTTCGTAGATAAAAGTGAGGAATACAAATTATTCCTTGCAATTTCCTTCTACATTCATTTACTCCTCGGCATAGCCGTGTCAATTCTTCTGTGGAAAAGTGCTAATGCGGTTAGTGCATATTGTAATGCATTATAATAAATATTTCATATACACTTTTTGTCATTTATTCACAGAAATGCATAACTCGACTCATCATGTGGATTTTATGCGTGGTTATTTTAATCATTACGGGATTAACTCTGATTGAACCAATGAAATCTGCTAATCTCCTGGAGATTGGCTTGGCCGTCGTATTTGTCAAAGTCAGTCTCATATATTCCACTTATACTTTCATCATTGTAATTTGCCTTATTTTTAAAATTAAATTGGATGAAGTTTGACACAAATCTATATCAATATTGCATGAAGAATTTATTAAGCTGTATTTTAAGATTTTTAACTCAGCAAAGGTCCAGAATAAAAATATCAATAGTCACATGCCAGAACATTCGTTTGGAGGTTTGTATTCCTCCCTGAATGGAGGATAACTCACAGGTGGAAATTCATTGAACTCAGTAGCAGCAACCTTTTCCCAATTTGCATTAGAAATGCAATAATCGTTGTGTAGCTCATATCGCAAAGTTTTTTGTAAATTTGTTGTGCTCGCATCTGTCCAATCCATGAAAGTATCCAATACTTGAGAATAGGTTCTATTTGCATACTTTTGTGGGGCCAGAACTAGTGGGTCGCGACTTCCGGTCATCCTTATGTCGGGAATAATACAAATATTAATTCCAATTTTAATGAAATCTTCTGATTAAACACTTACATTTCAATTTCGTGAATTCCAAAGTATTCCATGGCTTTTTTATTTGGATACCCACTCGCACAAATTTCCAAGTCAATTTTCGGGTAGTACCACAAAAAGGATTGACACATTTCGTCATTCGTAGTCAATCCACCGATTGTCACATTGCTCTTTCCTTTTGTTGAGTAATGACATTCTGAATTTCAAAAATACTTCACTAATGATTACAGTAGTAAAATTCGGTACAGTATAGAATTTTATCTAACTATAAATTACCATAAGAGAGGTGGTCCCCTGGCAAGAATTTAACTTCATTTCGTAACAACCGGTTTTGTTGATAATCGAAACTATAATTATCATCATTTGCCATCCAAGGTAATTCTTCACCATTTCGGAAATGTCTGAGCCGAAGTTTTCGTCCTAAGGATTTCAGTTCATCATCAGTTTTTAAAATCACTCGAGATTCTAAAATCACATGGGTGTTCATGCATTCTTACCAGCTAAATGTGCATGAAGGAGAACATTGAATACGTTGAGACCATCCGCCGGAAAGTTGTTTTGCGTACAATCACTACTACAATGTCCAACTATTACAAAGTTATCAGAATTCGGTGGAACTGTTTGTCCAAAAGCTACATCGTGGCCACCAGTAATGGTTCCAGCGTCAAATTCCCTATTTTCAATTTAATAGTTTACTTCATATTTTTAGAAAATTAACTTTGTAAGTGCGTCACATACCTTAGCTCTGATGTGTAAAATATTTGTAGTCCAGTTTCGAACATGGGAATATCTACACCATTGGGATTATCATAATGCATTTCGACCATAAAATATTCTGAATGTCCGGTTTCACCAAAAGGGTAGCCGACGTGATCAGGAAAAATTACTCTCTGCAAAAATAAGTTAATGACTTATTGCGATGTACAAAAATTTAAATGTTGTGGCATATAATTAAGCTTCTCACCTTCCCACCAACAGCCCAAACGAACAAATAAGTTTGGCAATATTCTTCCTTTGCATCAACATGATTTGCAAAACAGTCTCCACCAGGTCCTCCAACCAAAGGACCAAAAAATTCATCAGGGTCCACCCCATCTGGAGCTTTGCATTTTCGGAGAACAAAGTGATGAGTATAACGTCGAGCTTCTGGGGAATTCTGGACTGCTTCGAACTAAAATTTTAGAATTAACGATATTAGAATTCACTCGTTTTAATTCATGAAGGAATTTTTCACATTACCCCGACTATGTGTTGTTTTGAATCCAATGGTGGACTCCGATGTGTAGTGCACCAATATGTTGTATGATGGGTTGGCATTTTGGTATTGGCAATAATTGGCCACGTTTTGAACCTGGAAAAACGATTGATAGCTCAGAAATTTAACTTCAGAATTTATAACCAAATTTTTCATACGTTGATGGATCGAATGGTGGCATTGGTGGATCGAGCAAAAGAGCGGCGTGCGTCCCACGATTTTCCCCGTGATAAGTGATCAAGTCCGTTGCCCCATATGACCAGATTAGATTAATCGAATCATTCTGAAATCAAAATTGCAAAATTATAAGCAATTCAACAAAATTCACTAAAATATGTGCGTACACTAATTCTAATATCGTTGACATCGCAAGTGTCAAGAACTCTTGAAAACTTCAAGACAGTATGGGTCGAATTTTCTTTGGCTTCTAAAAGTTCATAGTCTTGGACAGGATCAACGACCGGCTCTTGATTGCCTATTCCATGTCGATCCTATGATAAATCAATCCAGAAATGTACTATGCATCATTTTAGTTTTTAGTTTATTTTAATAACACAAGCAATTTACCTGAAAATAAATAGTCCCATTCGGAAAAATCCCCCCAATGACAATATCTGCTCCTTTCATTCCTCCAGTAGGAGAAAGACCAAACCCAATGAAACCATTGGACTCAACGGTGAGCTCAAATGTAACAATTTTAGCAGTTAAATTGACTTTCCAATCAACCAAATACTTTCCTGCCTCATCCAGGATTTCAGATCTCCGAATAAATTCAGAGTGAGGGGCTGAGTCCGATTGACTTCGGATGATACCCCTAGCATGGATTTGAATGAAAAGGGTGAAGAAAATAATGAATCTCATTTTATGTGTTTTTTAATGCTTTCTAACATAATTTCCACTCTGTTGTGATTGTTACTTACTTCAGGGCACTTATTTTATACTCTGAAAATATTGACGTAACTTGACTACTAGTAAATCCCAAACTCCTAATTGTACGAATGATGAAAGTGTCCAATGTTATTTCAATGGTTCACTTATAGACGCACCTCTCCATCTCCATTCGCACGTCCGCTGATGTATCCACCTCTGAACCTGTCAATCATAACAAAGTGAAGTGAGGGAAAGAGATATGAAGTCAATGATCAATTTTGTCTTGTTTTCTATATCGAACAGGTCCCCTTCCGATTTTAGTAATCGATATAAACAATTACTAATCCTAGTTGAACCATCGACCATGCCACAAATGACATCATATTTTGAACTATTTTTAAGCCTACGCTTAAACAAATAAATTCACTCTAACATGTTCCTATTCCGTACGATTCTGAGTAATTTTGTTCCTTGGTCTTTAAACTTATTGTCATTATAAATATCAGAATAATTATCTGGTATCTTTTCTTCTTAGTTTTCCTCAGTTTATCAGTTATCAGATTATGACCCTTCCGCTTCAGCCCAAAACATTATAGTGTATCCCATTGTCTCATAACTTTGACATAAGACAACGTGAAAACAAGTGTTGTATACCCTTGTTATCTGTGCATTAATAATACAATCCCAATTCCAATCAATAATATTTCTAATAATAATTAGTCAACCAATAATGCATAAAGTGTACATGTCTTCGGACTTTGATATGTAGAAGTGCTGGGCATTGTAATCCTAAATTGTTAATTTAACCCAAAGGAAAAATAGGACATAAAACTCATTTTTGATTCCATGGATCCCACCCTTCCGTTAAAAATTAAAGACTAATCCGTGGTGTCAGGAAGAATTTAGTCCAAAGGTTTCTCCAATTTCATGTTTCAGTTTGAAAATTGAACTTTTATTCTGTGCATTTAGGCTTTGAACAGGTCATCCGTATCAGTTCGGTTTGTCTTGAAGTTTATTTCCCAATACATTAGGGTAAAATAGGAAATAGAAATTTAAAAAATTTACTGCTAAATAAAACACTACAGCATAGGGTCAGATAATCAAGAAGAGTGAAATTAAATTTTTATTTTTATTTACAGTTGGTTCATACTTATCAAGGACATTTTAATCCTGACCATTTCTGTCTGAGTTGGTGACTCATCCGTCTAATTCTAAATTATATGGTAATCTTCTTGAGTGTTATGTGCGTGTGAATGTTGAGTTGGTTTCAAATGACTTTTAAGGAAGCTGTGTTGGAGAAGAGCACCTTCGAACCTCATCTTGTCGTGTTAATGCTTAACATAATAAAGTTCAGTGTTTCAATTTCTGTCTCATGACTAATGAATAAAACTGAAATTATTAACTTCAATTAATTAAACTGACTACTTGTCACCCGACCTTGACTTTAACCCTTTCGGCTGACTGTTAGAATAGAAAGCAAAGTAGATATTTTACTTCCAAATCACCCCGTTCACTTTCATGTTCCATTTACTCATTCATGACTCATTATAAGACCCATTAAGAAATTCGAAAATTTTTAAAATTGTACAAAATGAGTGGAGAAATTGAGGAAAATAAGTACGAAGGATTCGATAGAGTTTTTCCACTCATAGGTGGACGGCATCGTTATCAATGGCAACTCCTGGGCGTCGTATCTATGCAGGTCTGGTCAACTTTCTTGGTCTCAATGCTTTAAAACTTGTATTTAATTGTTGCACATTACAGGCTGCTCTCTTCGCTTTGCACCACATGGGCTACGTATTCTTAGGGGCTGTCCCTGACCATTGGTGTCAAATTGACGAACTTCAACAAACGGGTTGGAGTTTGGATGAAATTAAAAATCTATCAATCCCAAGAGTATCGTAAGTTGAGTCAGTAAATTACACCAATTAAAGCTTCGCTTCGTTCAAGTGCTAAATTTAATTTACAGAGAACTGAGCAACAGATTTGAGAAATGTGAATACTACGATTTGAATTATAAAGAGTTGAAGTTTTCGTATAATTATGCGGATGCATACACTAGTGTGGATTTCACTCAAGCGAAAAAATTGCCTTGTACAAAATGGGCATACGATAAAAGTATCTACGCTTCTACGACAGTTACACAGGTGTAAATATATTGGGTCAGAGGTCAAAGACGTGGAATTAATACTTACTTATCTCTCTGCCTTAGTTTGACTTGGTTTGTGGACGACGACATTTGGTCGCAACAATTCAGGCGACTTATATGTCAGGAGTATTTTTTGGTTCATTCTCTGGGGCATTGTCGGACAGGTACAAATTAATGTG
>WJEZ01003182.1:0-11403 GCA_009869925.1 Thalassaphorura encarpata
TTAGTATTCAATTTATTCGTCACCTACTTAATCTTTGAGTTAGTTTTCTTAGACGGCTGATGCTAAGAGAAGGAAAGATTGCATCAGATTCACTTGACTTTACTTTCCGTTAGAAATAAAGTTCTTGGCGTTGGGCTGCACGGTTAAATTAAATACAAGGAAAAGGTATACCCTATATGGTATACTCGTCGTAATAAAAGTTTACCTGTGACGTGACATGACAAGGACGCCAAATAAATACAAAATCATTAGATGGCGCTTTGGGTATATAACATTTCTTATTTGCATTGCACAAAACGTAAATACAAGACGTAGACGCAGACAGGTAGGTACAATATAACATAACAATGCAATGCCAATGCATAGGAACAACAATGTCTCAAAGTCAAAGCAAACCAAGGGAAAAAAGTTGAGTCGTTTAAGTTTTGGTGAGTTTATGTTTTGTTGGATTGGAAGGAATGCAAAGGAAAGTGCATTGCCCCTTAAAGTCTTTCCTTGCATTCCAAACATATTTCTCATGTACAACAAAATTGCAAACTGACGACTTTGACTCGGAGCTAAATGCTGAGTTCGAAAAAAACATGACAAGAATATCTTTGACTTGAATTAACACCTTTTAGCAATTTGCATTGCATTGCATTGCATTGCAAAACACAATTCATGCATTTAGAAATTTATCCTTAGCTGGAATTCTCTTAAAATTCAGTCAGTCAGAAGATTTTAGATCAGGAAATTAACGTTACATGTGCAAAACCGGGTTCAACTTTTAAAAAAATAATTATTCTAGTCTCGTCTTTAGTTAGCAATTAAGAATTTAGTACTAAATAGTGTTTTTTCCCCTTAATTTCACCCCATTTAATTTAGTACAAATGAACAATTTGTCAACTTTGTGTGTTTTAGCAGGAGCGAAAGTGTTGTATTTTTTTGTACCTGCTAATTACACCATCATCATTACATTTTGAGTTTACGGATATGTACATAACATACCACAGGCTGCCACGCTCTTCTATTGTAATGGAATGAATAATGAAAATTCAGATGGATAAGCACATGAGTGTGTGTGTGGTTAAAAAATGATCCCTAGCTACGATATGATGAATTGAGATCCTGATACTGATGTTGGCAAAAACCGCAATGGCCCATTCATCGACTACTACTGCTGCACCGCTCTACATTTTATAGCGGAAATGCATTTTAATTTAAACACGTGGAAATGGGCCATCGGCCATGTATTGTTTCTGGCTTTTTTTGTGTGTGCATTTGTTTAAACTACACGTACACGACGTATCAGCCAGCAGGATCAGCATTGCAATTGCATTTAATTTCTTGCATAATAAACCATCCTACACGTACACGTACAGTTTAATTGTCGAGAAATTGCATTAAGTACTTCCTGGTGAAAAAAATATATAAATTAGCCTAGTATTAGTCTTTGCATTTACACCTGTAGGAAAAGTAAAATTATTTTTTTTTAAAATTACGTTCATTATGACTATGACGTTGACCAAGGATGCATTTTAATTGCGATGACATCAAAAATTGCCCTTTATCTAATCATGCATGCATTTAATGTGCAAAATTAATTCACGATCATTAAGCCAGCCAAAGGCATGAGAAATGATGAAATGGAATGGAATAAATAAATCATTCATGAGATGTAAACTAAAGTTGGTGGCTTATGGTTATGGCCATAGCCATAGCATCATTTGGAATTGCTTTACCTTGGCAAGGTCTTTTTATTAAAATACGTAAATAAGGAAGGACAAGGTCAGGGGAGATTGGAATGGATTGAATTAAATTAAAGGATAAATGGGTGATGATCCTTGGAGCTGAGCTGCTCAAAATCATCAGATCAGATCATTGTTTCCCTTCGTTAACCTTTGATGTATACGATACGTTACAACATCTTTCATCGTTTAGCATAATAATGGGGTTATCCTTATGATTTTCCTTTTATTACGTCTATAACGTTAACGTATTATTATATCACTTTTTCTCTCACCATTTTCTCAAACGCATAAGGAACTAACACGGAATTAAGCAAAATCCCATTATTATTCCATTGCAAAATGGAACTTGACTTTGAATTTTATTTTTATTTTATTTTTATTATTGTGTAAAATAAGGTGGGCGATTCCAACTTTATTTTTATTTTCTAGTTTTTTAAGGGTTTCCCTGATATGACTCGGTTGGTTGAGTCCAATTAGGGAAAAAATTCACTCTAGTTGAGTTGTACTGACTCAGACTCAAGAATAAAAAGCCAACTAACAATACCCGGGTATTTTCCGTGTGATGTGGTAGAGGATAGAATCTAATAGCAAAATCCCTAGTCGCACTTTAGTTTCATCCATGTCCAGTTCTCTTCTTTTGCTCTGCTCTACTTTTTTAACTTTAATCCGGAAAAGAAACCTTGGATGGAATTGTGTACCATTTGCCATTTGCTGCAAGGAGAAAAACAATGGATTTGGCATGGCGTAGCATTGACAACAGCCAATTATCCTACATACATACGTATACTGTATATTTGGCCACACATTGGTTTTTATGATTGGTCTGGTCATCCCAGGTTACATTAGCATTACTCAAACTCATGGAATTCTTATTTCTTTCTACGTTCACACACACACACGACACGTGTAAATGGACCTGCTTCACATTCACGTTCATACTTCTGGCTTCCTCTTCAAATTTATTCTGTCTAAAATGCCATGTCCTCCGGTCTAATTGCAACTGCTAGGCCGTGAAATCCAGAAAAAAAAAATATAACAAACAAAACGACTCTTCTCATTAGGAAAATGACAGGAAGGAGAAATATTCATAGCAACAATAAAATAAATAACTCCAGTTCCTTTATTTTCCATGATTAAGTCAAATTAATTTAACTAGAGAGGGCGATAGAAGTAATTTTGCAAAAAAGTCGGCAAATGCCAAATGCGTGGGTATGGGTGCTTATGTCATGCTATGCCATGCAATGCTATTCTAGAGTCTAGAAGATTATTGGAAACATAACATGAATTGCCTCATAAAAACCTCATGAGCCCATAACTCTTTCCATATCAAATTTTACGCTCGCTCTTCTTATTATCAATTCCATGTGTTTGTGTTTCATGAATGAACTCTCCTTATATTCCTGTTGCCATGTCATGAGAAGAAAGTTCAATGAAACATCAAATCCGTCTCCGTGATGGTGATGACTTCCCTCGTTATTTTCCAATCGGAAAATTTTTACAATTCATTCGTAATTTCCATAGACAAATCCTGGTTGGGCGGAACCGTTGATTAGATTTTTTACAAAGAAAACGCACAAGAAATGATACATGCTGGATTTTACCTAGCCTAGTTCAATTTGTCCAGTTTGCTCTATTCACACTACAAATTTAATTTTTTATGACGTCAACGTCTAACACGTAGTAAGTACGAATTCCAATAAAATTAATTTGAATATCAATCACGCATATTTTGTTGAACTCATGATCAGTGCATGCTTGCATATTTTATTATTATTATTATTGGATGAACTACTTATGATCTGGCATGGCAAAGAAGGCGTGAATGATTAATTCAAGGGGAAATTTTTTATTAGGCAGCAGCAGCAAAATAACCCGTGATGACGGAATGTTTATGTTTAGTCCTATTTACTCCTATTTATTTGCGAGCTGCTAAAAGTAAAGGAAGGTTAGGATTTATTTTTATGACTATGCGAGTGATCTGATCATTGCAACTGGCAGTGGCACTAGCACTACTACGTCGTGACTTATCAGCATTTGACTGGATGGATTTATCTTTGACTTATCAAATCACGAGTTGAACTGAGAATCACTTTACATACATGGCGTGTCGGTTATTGGCCAGGTTTGGAGACCAAAACAATAACAAAGTGCAAGTCGCAACGCAATGCAAGAGGCTTGAACATTGACCTCGTATTATTTATTAGTTTGCTAGGGTTGAGCTTGGGAATTAACCAGATCGACCTTGCCTTGCCTCATGCTTGGGAAGAAATTCTCGTTTCATATGATTGTTTTGTTTTCATATAGATCCTTTCGTTGTTGTTTTTTTTGCAAATTTTAATTAACAGCACCAGACATTTGTCCGTCCACGTGAGAGACATGCAGTCAGAATGTGTGTATAATGTGTTGTTTGCCATTTATTTCATAAATTACTATTGAGAGTAAATAATCACGCTATTTTTTAGATTTAATGTGGGAATAAATATTAGAAAAAATCCAGATTTTTATATGCTTGAGCATAGATTAAATTTTAATTGGGATAATTCGAGAATTTCCCCAGCATGCGCGAAAATAACATCAAGTTATCAAGTTTAATCAAAATCTGTTCAAGTTCAAGGCCAACCGTGCCAAAATGCATCATGGTAAAGGTAAAAATTTCTAGAAGCTAAAGCTCCCGGGTATTGACCGTTTGGTTTAAAATCCAAACCACAAATTTTCCTCTTGTTGACAACTTTTTTGTTTTTGTTTCGGGTAGTTGAGAAGTGTTTTTGTGCAGAAATTTTCCAAATGACATATATCTTTTACTTCCTTGGTTTTTTGCATGTTTACATTTTACTACATGTGGGTGACTGACTGAGCTGAGCTGAGCTGAGCTCTTACTCGTGTTTCCTTCATTCTTAATCTTAACTTAACCCTTTGATGTTTTTTTTTCTTTGCTCCATGGATTTAATTATGTTGACGTTGGCACTCTTGTTGTGCTGTGCGGATTAGCTTCTACTACTCTTTATTATTTTTATTATTATGATCATGCTGTTTTGTTGTTACGACGTGACGGAGCCGAGTCTTACATTAGTATGTAATGTACTACATAGAAAAATTTATCCTTTCATCCATCTTAGCTTTCCTTCAGGTGAGACAAGATCTCCACTGTTGTGTTATGTTGATGTTATGAATTGCATTGCATTTTTCATGCACTCATGCATCCGTAAATAAAATCCGTTTTTGTACTTGTACGTATGTATGTACGTAATGTTTTCTTTTTGACTCGCTTTATTTACCATGAAAAAATTAGCGGTACTTGGGCTATGGGTTTGGCTACTTGAGAAAATACGTAGCAGCAAGGAAAAACACCTTTTTGGCATTTGTGCATTTTTTTGCCCTGCCTGCCTGTAATGATCGAGTTCAAGTTGAGTGAGAAAGGTTAAGTTTACTCACAAGACGAAGAAGAAGATAAAAAAAGTGCAAGGAGTTCTCAAGTGTGACAAACGAACAAACTCAAGCTATAAAATCTAGTCTCAACTTTAAATCTTCAAAGCTTTGTAAGCCATGCATTTTTAAGCACGAGCATAAACCTAACCTTTCCTAATAAAAACAATGAGAGATCAACTAGAGCCAAGTACATGCAAAAAAATGCCAGAATGTATTGTACTGTACCTAGATTTTTATGAATTTCACTAGCAAGCAAAAGCCAATGACCAAATTGACAAAGCCGACAAAGTGGTCATGTTCTTTGGCGTTTCCTTAGTTCAGTCTAGATTTTATGGCACGTGTAAGTTTTTATGACCATTACGGTTTACACGAATCATTTAAGAAGCTGTGCCGCCGTCTGCTAGCCAGCTATGCTAATAAATTTGATTTTAGCACTGACAAGGCATTAAGACACTTGAGATTCATTGTCTGACTTAGTTTGTCACATTGTTTTGTCTCTTTACATTACACTTGCTTTGCTTTGGCTTGGATCTTTACTTGGCCCACTCGAATTCGTTGACATTCACACTATTCAATTTCAACATTGGCAAAAGCAAAGCAAATGCTAATGTTTAGAGATACATACACACAGATTTGGACTCAAAGGGTTGTTGAATGTCTAGACATGCCAAGCCAAGTCAAGTCAAGGAAAGTCAAACGGACGGACAGATAAATACGTACGTACTATATAGTTTTTTTTGGCCGCGACACAGCGAGCTCATTGACTCGCTTTCCTTGCACTTTTATGAGTCAAACTCAAACTTTACAAAGTTGCAGCATAGCGTACGCGTACCGTACCGTAGTAATTCTATTCTGCGGCGTCTAGTGTAAAGTGTTAAAAAAAGTGTTAAGTGTTTAACACTGTCAGACATAGTCGTAGTCCTGGGCTGACTGAGTGAGTTGACATGTAACGTTATTTCCGGTCTGCTCCGATAAAATTTAGTACAGTGCACTGCAAATGCATGTAGAGCAAAGGGAACGCCTATCTACGTTCACACGATCCTTATCCCCCGTCTAGTCTGGAGTTAATTAATCTGCTCCTGTGTGTGTACAGTACTAGCTATTAATACCACCACTCTGGATTATTAATTATTAATATGAATGAAATTATGGTTTCGCTCACGAACGAAAGGAACCCAGACTCGCGTGGAAGGCAATGCAATGCAGAATGTCAAATGTCTGGCATTTTCTTACTTATACGTATGACGGTGAAAGCGAATTTTACATGGAAAAATTGCATGGAAGCACAAACATTGCGTAAAATTTTTAGAATGAAGAAGCTGTGCAACTTTTCAGTATACAATTCGAAGAAAAACAAAGTCAGACCTTGCAAAACTTTCTTGTGAAACGTAAAAATTGAAAATTCGATGTAGGATGTAAGGTCATTCCTAGGAAAAAAAGTTTTGCAGGAGGAATTCAACTAAATATCTTGGATTTCGCAACAGTTTAAGAATTTCTTGTATTTGATTGAGTCAGATGTTCTAAGAAAAATAACATTTGCGAAAAGCCGTCGTAGTATGAAGAAGAATTCCTGCGAATTGGAATTTCAAGCGAGATGCGATGAACCTAATACTATTCGATCAATTTTTTTGCATTTTCAAAGGTCATGGTCCCATCTTCATCCTGTCTTGTCCAGATTAATTCTCCGTTACGTATATCCTATGCTTAAGATTTCTTCCACTGTACTTGAATTATCATTTTCACTGGAATGGAAGTATTGACTCACGTACGTACGTCTCGTTGATTTTCATAACCTAAGACGTAGTTTTAGTCTGGTTGATGACATTTGCTTTGCTGGCTGGCAAAAATGCCGCTGGCACTAATGAGAATTTGGAAGCAAAGCAAAAGCAAAGCAAAGCAAGGGTTGTATTGTATCTCAACCCTAGTCCAAGTGAAGTGCAATGGACCGTTATTAGAGCCTCCTTCCCAAGAATACATTATGATTCGGGTTTTTCCATTTGGGTGATATGCTAGTGCTAGGTACGGACGGGCACTTCCTTCCTACGCTACGACGCTGCTCTGATGGCTGATCTCACTCAACACCTACATTCAATTGGCAAGAGGGTAAAAGAACAGAAGGTCAACAACAACAGGGAAAAAAAGTGGTGCAATTTCAATGTATAATTCCAGAAAAAAACTACTATATTCTATGATTTCGTTGAATGAACCACTTTAGGTTCAATTTGTTATATTTTAAAACTAAGCTAAGCTAGCTGAAGTATTTTGAAACTTAAAAGTGAAAATAAATGGAACAATGAACTCAAAGGTGACATTATCCACTCAAGCGAAGAAACTATCAAGAGTTGGTTGGTCTGCAGTTTGCAGTTTGCATTGGTTCTGGTTCTTCTGCCTGTCAATTTTCACTCACTTTCTTCTCTCTCATCCATACCATAGCATAGCGTACGCGTACGCGTACATTTAATTTTCTAAGGAAAAAAAGGCCCAAGCGAACCAATTTACACTACACGAAGAAGAAGAAAAAACAATGTCAAAGTGCAGGGCACGTACCACACGTTCTGTGTCTTGTCTAGCTACTAGTGAAAACCAAGAAAAATACACATGCACTGGGACTGTGGTCTTTTTGTTAAAATGATTGAATTGAATTGAATTCTTTGCTCTGCTCTTCTGGTTGGCTTATTTAATTTCACACGTACGTAGTCTCGTAGTCCTGCTGTAACAAGTACTGCTGCAACTGCATTCAATTTTCATCTTAAATGCAAGAGTTTAGCAGAAAGAAAGTTAGT
This sequence comes from Thalassaphorura encarpata, assembly GCA_009869925.1. Taxonomy (NCBI): domain Eukaryota; kingdom Metazoa; phylum Arthropoda; class Collembola; order Poduromorpha; family Onychiuridae; genus Thalassaphorura; species Thalassaphorura encarpata. The sequence goes on from WJEZ01003182.1 coordinate 7,940, forward strand.
TTTTAAGGTTGAGTGAAGGAATGAATTGTGAGAGTAGCATATTCAATTTACAATTTATTAATTCATGCAAAAAAATTGAAGAGCATCATGGATCATCTCAGGCTTGGCTCTTGTCTGTTGAAATTCTCGTTTTTTTTAAATTGGCGCGACCATTAGAATTCTTTGTAGATGGCTCTGCGTGTGAATACAAGTTGACGTTGGTGCAATTGAATTAGATTCGATCCAATGAACGATGCGATACCTGGGAAGAACAAACAATCAAGAGGATTTTTGCAAAGTGAATTTGCAAAGAGTTGAAAGACCAGACAGACAGCTAGACTAGCCAGCCAGCCAGCCATATGACTTGGACAGATTCCCAGACATTTGTTCATTACATTGTTGCACTGCGCTGCACTGCACTGACTTGACTTGCAATAAGATTCGCAATCAATTGCGCAAACCTACTTGCGAATTTACCACTATGGACTATGGACGGTGGATTCCAATGAGTGAGCAAAAGGAAAGTTTGGTTTTGTAGCAGCTCAGCTCCTCAGCCTTGGGCTTTCCTATCTGTCCGTCTTGTCCTATTACAACAATGAAATGCCTTGAATCTTCTCTTCTTCTTCATTGTTGAAAGTAACCAAGGAGAGGAATTTACGCTTAGTTCACAGATCCTTTGACTTGTTCATTCAGAACATGACTTCCCTTTTTTCCTTTGGCCAGTTTTTACAGTATGTGAGACTAGGTCAACATTTTGTGACTACAACAGTCCACACGCAAATACACTTGATCTTGTCCAATCTGATTGTCTGGATCTTAAAAAAAGAAGAAATTATTAGCCACTGCCTAATGGCTGATACTTAAAGCTTAATTTTTAACGACGTGACGTCCACTTAAGATAATCAAGTACTAGTAATAAAATTGCATTGGCAGCCTGCATCTCGAATCCGTTCAAATTCCATTATTTTGTCTTTACCGTAATTTTCATACGCTCTAATTATCAAATTAATCCCCGTATGAACAAAGTACAGGTACAGAAAAGAAATCTACGATTTAGCCACACGTTCGCAAATTCGCAAACATCATTTTTTTTTGTTTTTAAGAAAACATTCGGTACTATTGCCAAATTCTTTTGAGCATGTAGAACAATGATGCCTGAATTTATTAAAATCATCACATGAGTTGCTAGCTAAGTCTAAAATTAAGTTTAACCTTCTAATTATGACTAGACTGGAGAGAACTAGACTTATCTCACTGAATTTAGTTCACTTTCACTCATACTCATACTTGGTACTTCCACGTGTCTGCGTCTAGACCAGACTTATTAATATGAAACGCTAAAGGCTAAGACTAAAAGACAGGTGAGCGAGTGCTAATTACATGCTCCAATTATACAGCACAACACCCAATGCAGTTCCATTGAAAAGATTAAATCATGTGCTATGCTCATTTCAAGGGCAATTGTTTTAAAGGATTATTGAAATTTCTTTATTTCCATGTTAAAGGATTGAGGCTAAAGACAATGCACCACCGTTCGTCATTTGATTCGAGTCTGTCTGACTGAGCCCAATGCATGTTGCATGTGTAAAAAATTTTGGCATAATTAGGATAGAGTATTCTACATGGTGAATATTTTACCTATCTAGTCTAGTCTAGACAGGGTGTTTTGCATATCACGTGTAAATGTTGCTGCTGCACTAAAAAGCTAAGCTCAAATTTCTCAAAATGCAGTCAAAATACGCTAAAATAAAATGGTCAGAATCCATGGAGATGTACATAAGAAAATTTGCATTTTTTAAAATGTAAACGACCTAAGCTTAAGCCACGAACGAACTAGTAAAAACCAAATTAAGCACTCCGTTAATCCCATGTACTTATTCCGCCAAACGTTTGCCAAGAAAACCCATACAATTGCCATTTCCAAGCATAATAATAAAAATCGGATATTTGCTAAGCCACCCAAGAAGAACAACCCATTTTGTGTTTTTGCATCCAGATTCAATTCAAATTTCACTTTTCCCACGCTAAGACCTCTGTTTGCTCTCAAAATTTATGTAAATCCAAATTTTTTTTAAAAAAAAAAGATTGAAATAACAAAGTAGAATGATTTTCTTTGGCCAAAGAAAAGGTCTTTTCTTATAGTATTTTGTAGCCAAATGAGTATTGTAGTGTACAAAAAGTTAAGACTGACTGTGTGTGTATTTATGGGGCGGGACAGATAAACGGAAGGTGCAAATTTACGAGGCAGGAGCTTGGAGGGTGGGCTCAGTCAGACTCTCAGACATCAAAACAAACACACTCAGGCAGGGTGAAGTGATAAAATGAAAAGATTAAACGGTTTTCCCATTTCCATATGGGTATTCGTATTCATTCTGCAAATCCTTTTCCCTTTTATTTTTACCGCCTTGGACAATATATAAATTAGAAGGTGTTGATAAATAAAAGCCAAGAACACTCATAGCATGCAATGGTTTTATTTAATTGGAACAAGCAGCTTAGCTTATTACAAGGCAATAAATATTTAACTTTAGGAAATCACCTGATTATTTCCAGGAAACTCATGTATTTATGATGAGTGCAATTTCAAATTTTATTAGTTTGCATAAAAGTCTGGAAATTAGATTAAACAGATAGGATTTCTTTGAAATCTCATATAGTATTTAGGACTGTTAGTTTTGCTAGTTGACTAGACTATTGAACGTACAATTATGAGTCTGAATAGCCCTAGCCCGTGACTGCTGGGCTGCAATGACGTAAGAACCATTCGGAAGAACTCATTAAAAATACATAAAGCACCACCGGCACGGCACAGCAGGTTTCTCTGGAAAACATTACATCAACGCTAACGCTATCCAAACAAATACAATGGACACTAGCTTTCAACTAGACCCACGGCACGTAGTTAGTTACGCAGGTAATGGTAATTGTATTTACCTTTCCGTCCCAGTCATGATTTCTCTGAAACGAGACTAGAAATCGTAGCGAACGCGAGTGCTATGGATTTGAGGACATTAATTGTAAAATCAATCGAACCAAATTGTGATTTTGGGTCGAGGTTTCTTAAATGCCGACGTGTGGCTATAATTCTAGGGTTCGTCACCTATTCCCATGCAGAATTTTTGGCATTTCGCAATAGCAATTTTTTCTTCTTCAAAAATTGATATGATTTCAGTGTCATTGCTGCTGCAAAAGCACGTGATGCCGCGTGAAGTGAACTTTCTATGCGCATTTCCGTATTTATTTGTTTGTTTCCTCCCTACCTGCCAGCCAGATGCGAAGTGATAGGTATTTAAATATGCAAAAATATTTATCAGGCTGCTGAGTGCTAAACCCAGACCGGACAGATGAAAACCACAAAAACAAACAAATGGCCATGTCCACTTTTTTTACATGCATAGATTCAATAATAAGTAAATCAATCAAAATATTTCCATAGTGCAATGTAAGCAAGCAAGTCTTTTGCAATGAATCATTTTATTGTTTTT
>WJEZ01003183.1:0-11400 GCA_009869925.1 Thalassaphorura encarpata
AATTCGATCAAAGTTTAATTATCTTCTATATAGATTCGACCTACAAATTTCCTAAAGTATGTACGTGAAACCGTCCGATATTTAGACATTACAGTGCTCAGTCTGTAATTTTGTAAAATGCAAAGTAGCAAGTTAGTATTTTTGAAAGGTATGAAGCATATTCTATTCATACATAATTAGCAATTCAGTTGCTCCAGTCCTCAGAAAAAATTATTATCATTATTTATTAATCAATGAGAAAAAATTTAAAATTGAAACACGTGTAGCAAGAGCAAGAGCAGAGCATGCTCTTTTTCTTCTTTACATACGTTGGTCAATCTAAACGTAGGTGAAAAAGATGATGAGACCATCACTTCACTTCTCCTTACTTGTTGATGTGGGAGGTTCAAGTGTCACACTTTTTTATGTAGTAAGTGATTACACAACAGATTAAAAAGAAAGAAAGAGTTTGAGCTCGCAAGGAAATCTCATGTCTTGTCTTATCACATCCACTCAAGACTCAGTCAGAGTTATTTAATTGAGTAGAAGATTGAATCACGGATGAACGTGCTATTTAAATGCCAACATATAGTACGCGTGTAGGAAGGCTTAGAATTTATTTATTTAATCTGATGTGCTGTGCTGTACTCTACACTATGCTTTGCATTTCTAGGATGACGCCATCTCCTCTTTTACACTTTTATTCAGATTTTGTATTGCAAGACAGACAACTCAAATATTATTCATGTATTCACCATGTGCAGTAGGCAGTATGAATCTCATCTCTCACTCTGACTTCTACAGACATAAAAATTAAATATTCAACCAACTAAAAGTAAAGGCATTAAGCAAATTCAAAGCAACAGTTTTATACACACATAGTGCATTGTTATTTACTAAAACCGCAGGATTGCATGCAAGCAAATTAATTTCACAATTTGAGCAAAACAGGTGAATAAATAAGTCACTCCGTTAATCAGCCTAGCTTGTGTATGTTGTACGTTAAGACTTTAGCAGGCAACTAAGTTTTCTTAATTTTGAACACAAAAATGGAAGAAATTGTGGAAATTAACAAAGTCTCCGTGTCAGAACCCGGTGACTCAGGATCAGCAGAGCTATTGGCAGAACTCCTAAAGAAGGTATTTGAAATTAGTTCGTTTTTGACACATTATTCTTACCCATAGTTAAATATTTCTTGTGACTAGGTCGGTCAAGGTGATTCTTCAAACAAAACATTTATAACACTCAAATCTACATCAAGCCAACACTCTGTGGTGACCCGAGGGGTCAAAACAGTGACCGAAGTGAGAAGAACGCGCGGAGCTGATGGAAATACTGAAGTCGAAGTCCTTCAACGCACAGCAACGAGTTCCATGAAATCATTTCAAAATGGAGGAGAAGACAAAGTTGTGAATTATAATTTAGAAATGGGTGAATTCATGCGAAAAGGATTAGGAAATCAAATCCATGAGACTAAAACGGTCACAACAAAAACAGTAAATTCAGGGGATGATGATGCAATAAGTATTGAAGAAATACAAGATTTTGATTTTGATACTACGGAGACGGAGAAGTTAATGAGTGAAAAATTTACTGAAATGTTGCATCAATCTCCACTTGCAGCAGACGCAGAAGTCAATGAATTGTTTCAGAAAAAAGTAAACACCGATAGCGAATCTCATCAAGTGGCCAAAAATCCAGAAAAACTCGAGGATCCTTCTGCAGCTAATAAGAAATCCAAGGAATTTTGGGAATCTGAGCTTTTCCGTGACATTGTAGTGTTTTCAGTGGCTTTTGGATTTTTTGTATGGATCACGGGATATTTGTTTCAGTCATAAGTCGTATCGAATTCAAAAAGCAAGTGAATTATAAGCATACAATAAAAGTAAATACAACTAACTTATCTTGGCAAATATAATATTCCGAGAATAAATCTGCGTTTCCTTGTTCAGTTCGATTTTTATCAAAATTATTATGAAGTATATTACATTTCCTGCGAAACACGGGCTATGATCAAAGCTAATTAATTCACATGATTAATTTCTCATAATTACGTAACTTACATCTCCAATTAAATTAGAATTAATTAAATTATCACTTGAAGTATTGACTTTGACATTGTGATTGTGACCGACGCAAGCAAATCATCACGCGTTCAGTTCAACTTTAATCTAAACTCCCATGCAAATATACGTAGGCAAACCCGAGAATCAATCAATCTTGCGTCAGTCAATAAAATAAATCGTCAGTTTCAAGTACAATTGTAATTAAACAAAACTATGCGAATATTTCTGCCTTATCTTATCTAATTTTGCATTTGTATTGTATTCAACTGACGTGTGAATTTTTGCACCCGGTCAAAATTCTGTCATCGAATCGCATATTATCCTTGAATGATTTTTCCCTAATCAGAATTTTAATTAATGGGTAGGAAGTTCAAGCGCAAGGCTTGGGCTATGGAATTTTAACAACCGGTTGTCATGTCAATTGAATGATTGATTGAGTTCAGTTCAAGTTTTGTCTAAATTAGTAGGAAATTTTACACTTGACTTGACTATTTTACACGTAAAATTAGTAGTTGTACGTGCATGACATGACGCAAGGTATGATTATCACAAATTCTCATACTCGAGTCAAACAAACGCAAACCCAACTAATTTTCATTAGATTTTACAATCCTTTCCACTTGATTTGATTTGATCCCCATTTACGTATACACTGTATTACATTCACTTGACAACTTTTGCTATGGTTTTGGCTTTGCTCTATTAAAAGCTCAAACAAGAACAGGTAAGCAGTACAAGGCCAATGACGATGATTGGGTTTGATGTGGTCAAAGTTTCCTTCCTTGTGCAATTGTCCTTTTATATTTAATTTAGCTCAACTCAAGGCTAGCTTAGCCCAAACTCTGTGTATTTTTGGATTGACGTAAACAGATAACGGTGTGAAAGCTGAAGCTAAGGCATAAGCTGGTCTGTTCGTATAAATACAATGGGATAAAAGTTTGATTTCCACAGAGCAAGTTCTCCCAAACCAGAAGTTTATTCAGCTCAACAGTCGGCTAGTTGTTTGCCTTGATCTGCAGTGGGATTTGTTTTTGGCCCTCTGAACCCTTTCTATTTTTAAGTTAACCCTTTCACACTTTGTCTTGGATTTTTCCATTCAGTCGCACGGCAGGATTCGCTCGCACAAGACACAACAGGAAAAATGATCGAAATGAATATTAGTGCTCTTCGTCTTATTTTGGAAAATTGTGGTCAATCCCATCTCCTTGGATTTTGGGAAAGTTTAACCCAAGCGAAACAATGGGAATTGTACAAGGAACTCTCGGCTCTAGACATGCCATCAATTTGCTCAGCATTTCAAAAAGCAATTGCAGAACGAGAAGCTCAAATGGGAACAAAGTTGGATGGAAGAATTGAACCAATTCCCGCCCAAGCTCAGGGCTCCTCCCTTCGCTCAACGGCGGGAGAATTGAAAGAATTTGAAAATATTGGAATGAAAGAAATTGCCGCAGGGCGTGTGGCTGTGTTGCTTTTGGCTGGAGGGCAAGGAACCCGCCTAGGCGTTTCGTACCCAAAAGGAATGTACAATGTTGGACTTCCCTCTGGAAAAACTTTGTATCAAAGGCAAGCTGAAGGAATTTTGAAATTGGAGGCTCTTGCCGCTGCTGCTGCTGCGAGCCAAGGTCAAGGTCAAAGTGCACCCTGCTCCATCCCCTGGTACATCATGACAAGTGAAGCCACAAAGGAAGCTACCCTTGATTTTTTCCAACAACATTCTTATTTTGGATTGAAGAAAGAAAATGTCATTGTATTTGAACAAGGGAGTCTTCCCGCCTTTACTATGGATGGAAAATTGATTTTGGAATCCAAGTCCAAAATTTCAAAGGCACCTGATGGTAATGGTGGGCTTTACCGGGCTTTGCGTACTCAAGGAATCCTTGAAGATATGGAGAATCGTGGCATTGCTTCAATCCATGTGTATTGTGTGGACAACATTTTGGTCAAAATGGCTGACCCTACTTTCATTGGATTTTGTCTTAGCCAATCAGCTGATTGTGGAGCCAAGGTTGTGCCAAAAGCATCCCCTACAGAATCCGTTGGTGTAGTTTGTAAAGTAGATGGGATTTTTCAAGTCGTCGAATATTCTGAAATGCCAACTGAAACCGCTCATGAAAGAAACGCAGATGGAACTCTGGCTTTTAATTCTGGGAATATTTGCAATCATTTTTTCACCCTTGGATTTTTGCAAAAAGTTGTTCGAGAAGAAGATGGAAATATGCAACATCACATTGCCGAGAAGAAAATCCCATTCGTTGACCCTGCAACTGGAGAAATTGTTAAACCAAGCACTCCAAATGGAATCAAATTGGAAAAATTTGTTTTTGATGTTTTTCAATTCGCATCAAAATTTGTGGTATGGGAAGTCGTCAGAGAAGATGAATTTAGTCCGTTGAAGAATGCAGATGCTGTGGGAGCAAAGGACACGCCTACGACTGCCAGAAATTCTTTGTATTCACTTCATCGCAGATTTATTCAAGCAGCTGGTGGAAAATTCACTTCTGACTCAAACTCAAAGAATATTATTGAAATCAACAACAATCAAAATGACAAAGAAAATGACAACAATAATGCAGTGTCAAAAATTGATCCCGCAGCCGTTGAAATTTCGCCCCTTGTGTCATACAATGGAGAAGGATTGGAAGGATTTGTTCAAAATTCAAACGGTGGTTTATTTTCAGCACCTTTGGTCATTTTTGCCCCAGAAGAACAAAATATTGCTTGCCAAATTTCTCAATTCTATGATGAGAATCGAAAAATGAGTCTTCACATCTAAATTTAAAAATTAGCATTACCATAAAATTAAATTACTCATTCATCAATCAACTTTTTATACTAGTGCGGAAGCGAACCGAATTTTGTATTGTGCATGTACGGACTGAAGTAATGTAATAATTAATTAATAAATAAACATGCTGGTCATGGTCATGGGTTTTTAACATTTGGAATTTTGACTTATAATTACATGAATGTGTAAATATTTTTTCTTAATAAATCAAAATTGATGCAAGGAATATTTCTAACTACATCTTGAGAATTCTTTATTGTACACAAAAAAGTCGCAAGTTAGCATTAGCATTAGTATTGGCGTCGTCTGATTAGTTTTTTCTCTTCTGGGTAGGACGACAGGTTGAGAAACCCATTATTTTTGGTCATTCCATTTCAATCGTGGTAATTTTCCTTCATGCACTTGAAGTTGCATTTATTTTTTCTTCCTTGTCATGACAAATATGGATAAACGGGTTTCCCCAACCCAAACCTTTTAAAGAAGGTGTGGTTCTTCACAGCACTGGTTCAATTTATCATTGTTGTACTTTTAAAAGTCTCAGAACTCGTACGATTATAGTTCATGCCATGTGTTGAGGTTAAAGATTAACTAAATTTAAATCCATTGAGTCCAGCCAAGAATATTTGAGTACATGTCGCAAGTCAGGTGAAATGAAATAAAAATATAAATTAATTCAGAACATGCTTATGTAATTGATGAATTTTCGCATTTATCTCATGTAAAAATTTATTACGCAATATATAAATGAGTACATGTCGCAAGTCAGGTGAAATGAAATAAAAATATATAAATTATTTCACTCACAACATGCTTATGTAATTGATGAATTTTCGCATTTATCTCATGTAAAAATTTATTACGCAATATATAATTATTAGTAATACGGATAATTTTATAAATTAAAGAATACCCGCCTCACCAGGTCAAACTGGTAGTTGAACTAATTTCGGAGCATGAAATAATTTTGGATAAATTCCATAACCTTCATCAGGGCATGGCTCATTTGCATTATTTAGCAAAAGATGAGTGGTAGTAGTAGTATACAATTCATAAGGACCGCAACTTGCGATATATCTATAAAGACATACCGTTGAGCCCTGTGGAATTGTCATCGTCCATTTCAATTGATCGTACAAATTGTATTCATTCCAGATCCATGGTTGAAGAAGAGTTTCATCTAGTCTTGTATAAGACCATTTTCCTGCAAATGCCAATTTGACATGTTTTGTAAGTTTTTCCCATTTGATTGCTCTTTCCAATGGAGTTCTTCCATCACTACTGATGTAAAGACCTACTCCATAATTTTTCCCTGGGAATGTTGAAAACGTTTGAGTTGAACCACCTGAATTTTCTGTATATTTTTGAATAAATTCAAATTTATCTTGCACTACACAATTTTTCCTGGATAGCGTAATAAATCTGAGTTTTTGATCCGAGTACAGCCTATGAGCTCCACATTTGAGGACAACATCGTAGAAAAATGCTGATTGAGTTTCATCCACAGTTTTTTGAGTACGGGTTGTAATACTTTGAGTTTGTTTTGTGGATTTTTCAAAAGTAACCATAGGTCTGGTCAAACCAACTCCACCGTCACCACCACCGCCTCCACCCCCAGAACCACCAACTGGTATTTTTCCAATTATAGCATTGATCATCGGGGCAACCCCTGCAATGATAGCTTCACCAATCATAAGACTTGGAGATTTTTGTCTCTTCCTTCTTCTTCGAGTCCCTGTGATAATTGCAGCATTTGGGACAGAATCAAGTACATCTTTCATAACATCACCCAAAACCCTACGTGGATATTTGACCATAGCTATTAATTTATCAGATAGTGTAAATCCATATTTTTTGATGAATTTTGGTGCTGTTGTATCTGGACCCTCATCCTCTCTTTTTTTTCGTTTCCATTCTTTTTCTCCAGCGATTGTACTTGTCTCATAAATTCTACCTTCTGTCACAGTACAAGTCTCCGCACGACCAAATTGAAACTGACAATCTGTTTCTGGTCTTTGAAGTTCATAAATTATTTTCCCGCCAGTGGATTTACAATCATATGGTGGCCAAAAGGGAGGGATTGGACAGCAAATGAAGTCCAAATAAGGACCATGGACAGTCACGTCGAATCCTTTATCAGCCCCTTGTTTAATCCGCATCCCACAAATGGCGTAACCAGTCCGACATGCAAATCTCCCATCTCCCAATCTATTGCCACCAAGATTAATATTCCCTTGGTCTGGCCCATTTGCGAATATATTAAAGTCTGCAGTATTGATTGTTTTTCCAAGCCATTCATCAAAACATCTCATACTGTACTCGTAATATTTATCATTGGCATTGTCGGGCACGTCCGCTACTGACATGAATCCTCCACTAAAAAATCCACCCTTGCATGTTTGGTCCAGGATAGGAGTGACTTGTGTACTAAGATGAAAATCCAATAAAACTGCTGGCATAAAATTTGAACCGAGAGGTACACCGTTGGGTCCATGAGTAAGACCAAAATCATTACAAAAAAATATTTGACGCATCATGAGGAAAAGGCGTAAGAGTTTAGTTCTAGTAGGTTTTTTTGGGCGAACACTAACTGGAGGAACTTGCATGTTCCAAACGAATCGATTAACAAAACTCCCGGGAGGACAATAGAAGGGTGGAGTCCATTGGTTGTAAAATGGACCATAATCAAGAATCAGTGTATGTCCAACCAGTACTTGAGTCCATTCTCCCTTAACATTCTGATACGTTATGTATTTCTGTATTGGAATAGTAAAATATAATTAAATGAAGTTTTTACAGAAATATGCGCTGAATTAATATTGAATTCTCACTTGTTGTGGAATACTAGAGTACCAATGCTCGGGATCCATTGCACAACATCCGATTCTCAAGTTGACGATGAAGAAATTCTCACTAAGTTCTGTTAAAACAAACAAAACTCATTTTTGAATTCCTATCTATATACTATTTATGTATGTATATTTGTTTAATTAAATTACCTAAACGAAATGGTTCAATTACGCATACAGCCGTAAGTGGTGCACAAATGAAGTCAGTGTCTTCATCTTGTTTAGGTCCACTATCACGTATCCATCGAATATCCCAATCGTGCCCAGAGCACAAGGGTAGGATGTCATCAATTACCGTTGTTGACCCTATACCTCCATTTGGGTTCAAAACTTCTCGAGTCTTGACCCTCATACCAATAACAAAACTTCCATAAGGTGGCAAAAAGTGATCTTTTACTTGACAACTTCTAGTAGAAGTAGGTGTATTCGATGTTTTTGAGCTTGCAAAGAGTGGACCTCCAATAGTTCGTTGTTTTATCTTTGATTTTCCTATTTTATAACATTCTGCTAGAAATCCATATGGAAGGTTGGATTCAATACTTCCGACATAACTATTTTCAGGACACATGATTGGTTCCTTGTTTCCTCTATTGATGTCCCTGTATCTTTCAAATATATAGTCCTGTTGGAATAGAATTTTTAGGTAGTAATTAGAAAATAATGTCATTCCACGTTTTTTGTACTCAATTTACCGAATAGTAATCGTGTGGCATCCAATCACGACGGGCTCTAGACTCTAGCTCTGGTTCAAAACTATTTTCATCGTCAAGTGCTTTCTGTGCAGAATTTCGTTTGATTTAGCATCTTGAGTCGACTTGTCCAACTCCTTGGAAAATCATTCGCACTTTTTCCTCTAGCCTTGTGTAAACGATTGAATTCAGGAATGGTCGGACAAGCATCCTGACATCTTGTAAACCAAGCTGGAGCTACACTTGTTATTTCCTTGGGCCAATTTTCGATGGTTTTACATAAAAATAAAGTATAAGGAATTGATCTTGTATAGCATGGATCGACTAAACTGTGGGGATATCCAGCATAGTACGCTTGTGTCTTGAACTCGACTTCACATTCTATCAGCTCTCGTTCACAACCCTTGAAGAAAATAATTTTTATCACATATGCTTTTCGTTAACTCAAAAAAATCTGAGACACTTAAATGATATTGGAACTTACTTTGATTACATCCCTCGATGAACTCGCGTCTTTTCTTATCAGTTCCACTGCCTTCTGTCGAAATGCTATAAACTTAGGATCTGCCGTATTGTTGGTACTAGTAACGACGAGATCAGCTCGATTGAGAAAACACATAGACGCCCGTGCGCAGGCATCAGATTTGTCTACCTTCCGGGCATATGCAGCAAGTATAACCCCGTCTGCATTAAAATTAGAAATATATAGTACATACCCAATTGGTAGACCGTAATAAAACAGATTATAGTTCATTAAACTATGTTGTAATATTCCTAGCTTACATGTTAACATTACAGCTACTTCCAGAATACCCATGTTACAGAATATTCTAGTCTTTTTTAAATTTTTAATTAATCTATTTAACCTGTTTCACTGAGGGCTTAGAGTACTTCTGTTTGAAGACGAAGGCTAGTACAAAAAATTCACTTGAATGAACTCAAATAAACCCGGAACCAGAAACATGAAATTAGTAGGAACATGAGCAACGCAGTTCAATGAACTCAAATGAACCCGGAAATATAAAATCATGAGATATACGATAGGCACAGTTAAATAGAGTCCACTAAACCCGGAAATCAGAGTTATTTTTTCTGAGAATGAATGTTCTGAAAAAAATGCGGGTGAACAAACCCGGAAGTGTGAGTTTACTCGAAGTACGAACAACAAAGGTGAATGGATTCAAATTAACCCGGAAGGTAATGAAATTTGAATTATAATGAATTACATTAATTTAAGTTCTAAGATGCATAAGATTTCTCGTATTGAACTGAGACTGACTAGGGAACATTTTTAGATGTGATGCTCACCCAGACCCTACATAACATTCTTTCTACTCATTGTGGTTTCCTGACAGTGTTGCTTTATTACGCAGTACTGTGATTTTCACAGTCCGCGAAAAATGCGAAAATCGCAGTATATTTTAGTGCGATAAATTAGTGTTTTGGAGCGCGTTTGGGGCAGTTTGAACATCAAGGATGAGAGAGAACATGTAGTTGTTCTTTGCGCGCTGACAGAATTAAAAGTGAACTTGGAAAGACAAATCAAGTTCTCTCATTTAAAATCAGAAAATTGTTTTAACAAATTAGTTTAAGAATCAAGCATATCGTTTCTACTTCTACATAGTTACTCACACCACAAGTTAAAACTACAAAACATGATGGAGAATCACCACGAGGTAAGTAATCCATATAAATTCATTCATGTAAACGTTTTGTATTTCTTAGCCTACTGAAAAATATTTTAATTTAATAGGACGACTCATTCGGATAGCTGGCTGGAGTAACTATATGCAATAGAATAGACTTTGCTCGCAAATTTGTGAATATTCGTCCATAAGAAGAAATTCGCCATGCCAAAAACAGGGCTTTAAAAGCCCTTAAAAGACGGTTCCGTCAGACTCACATTGAAAAAATCAGACGTCCAGCTAAGTCAATACCGGTTTCTGAGTCAATGCCAGCTTCCATAAAATACATAAATAAAACACTTAATGTGTACGCTTCTAATGGTATTTAGCATTTTAATTCGCTGTATAAATTAAATTGTAAGTATTAGAGTCCTATTGTTAGTGATACAAGAATTCATATGAGTATGGAATAAAGATTCAGATTGTTGAGAAAGCGATCATTTAAAATTAAAATCATAAATTATGAAATGAGTTTGGTCGAGTTGTGAATTCTGAATTTCAATGTTTCTTTCTTCATTTCGTAAATAACTAATAAAAACTTTGACGTATAGAGTGGCGCATTGATTAAAATTTAGGGTTTATTTAAAAATGGTACTGAACAAAACAAATTCATCGAAAATGTTCCAGGACTTCTCATGCTATAATTATATGAAACGGCGGAAAATGCCTTATGATGACGTTGGTTATTAATTATGTTAATTGAAGAAATTGCTTTAGGCACAAATCTAATTATGCAGGTCATTCTGTTGTAAACGAGAGCATTTAAAAAAAGTATTCATAAGGTTGCTTTGGTGATGATTTTTTTTAAACGGAGAGATATATCTAATAATATTATTGAGTTGTGCAATGACGCATTGATTAAAAGTTAGGTTTTATTTATCAATCGTACTGAACAAATCGAATTCATCGAGAATGTTCCAAGGTTTCTCATGCTAAAATTAACGGAAACGGCGGACAATGAATTATGATGACGTTGGTTATTATTTGGAAGCGCCAAGTAGACTAATTTCGAAATTACAGCTCATGAAGATGGGTTGGGTAGATGGTGACTGTTCGAAACGCAACATGCCGATCACTAAATTTGACTTGCCCATCAGAGTTGTATTATTTAATTTATCCGTAAAGCATCTTCCACTGATGAGGCTCGCTCCTGTAAGCAAAGTGTCTATGAGGAAATCTTACATCAAGATTCTGGATATGTTAGGAAGGTATTCCACTTCATCTTCAGCCAACTGATGAAAGGCTCTGATGACCAAGTATGGACGAGGTATAAATCCAATAGTGTTTATTCTGGGTTTGAGTTGACATTTCTCTCTCAGGAAATTTAAGAAAATTTCGATACTGGTGTGA
>WJEZ01003184.1:0-11399 GCA_009869925.1 Thalassaphorura encarpata
AAAATATTTCTAAGTTCACCTTCAAAAATGTTGATACGTCTTAACCTTCAAGATTAACTTGGTTGATGAAAGAAGCCTAAAGAGTTTAGATAAGTAAAGAAGGATCAAGCCGCCTACTCTCTAATCAAGTCCACTCAATAGATGAAAGCAATAAGTAAAGTCTTGTAAAAGTGCAATTTTCTTCCCAAGCCCTTCGATATCCATCGCCCACTCTCCGCTTCTAGCAATTTCTTTGAACATTTTTAATGCTTGTATTTGTATGGCTTTCTTTCCCCATCTACTTTGTTTCGAAAGAATTGCGTTTGGCTAGGTATAATACCTCAATTCGTTATGTCTGCATTGTATCAAGTTATTAAAGTGATGTTGTCCAGAATTTTTTCACCATGTATCAAAGTGAAGACGGTTGAAAAAGGATTTTGTAGAAGTTGTAGAAATTTATCGCCCAGAAGGGGAAGAAGGAAAGTGTGAAACTGTAAAGCTGCAAGTCATAAATACATTTATTTACGACAGTGTTCGATGGCCATCCTAGATGCAAAGGGCTTATTCAAATGACGTGTCATAATGTCTTTTGTTCTGCTGTAGAGAAATGAGTGCATGCATGCATTATAATACACACATTGTGAAAGTGGATATTCATCCCTCCAAGTAACGTGTGTGGTAAAAATATTGTCATGCATCTGTTTTCTCTGCCTGCCTGACTCAATACTACAGCAAGGATGACAATAAAGCGAGGAACCTTTATGGGGAAAGTAATACTAACGGGATGGGATCTGGAAGGATTTTTTCAATGATCCCCGGCAGCTTTTATCTTCACACCACTGGTTTTTAGATTGTTCTGCTCTTGCGGGGCATAACACCGGGAAATCAGCGGGTGTTCTTCCAATTATCTTCCTAACTCCCTCCCGCTCCCAGAAATGACTTCCATACACTTACAGGGATTATGTGGTGAAAGTTATGCGGCGGGTATTTCTCCCACTAGTGAGAAAACTTGTGCTTTGAATTGATATTCTACATTCAGGAGGAAAACGTCAACGTCCCTTTGCTTTGAGCTCCCGCCTACTTCAAATTATTAATTTTACATTTAGAGAAATAGGGGAATGAGAAATTTGAAAATCAGCAGGGGAAAATGAAAAGACCAATAATTGAGATTCTGGATCTACATATTTTATTGGACCAAATTGTAAATCGACAGGAAACGAAAGCAATTTCCTGAAGGCTTATTAGCATCCGCCCCGGAGTATCCTAGTATTACTATTAGAAAATCCTATTCGATCTATAAATGATGATTTTGATTGCCAGAGGACACAATTCGGCTGTCGTTACCGCATATCCGTCTTCGTTGGAGATTTGAAATGAGTCAGTATAGTAGAAAGTGTTGTGAGTATGAGGGAGACTGGGCCTATGGCATTAGCATACGGTCAAAGCCCTAAGCGAACCAAATTAAATTGGACGGCCGGTCAGGGCTATCAGGGAATGCCATAAGACATCATGACAGAAATTAAATACGTAATTATTCGATCATCGTTCATAATTTTGTCTCAAAATGATTAATGAAAAATATCCGCTGAAGCAAAACTTACTAGCTTAATTTTTGCGACATATTCTTACTAGTAGTTGCTTTAAGAGGAGACGGATAAAATAGTCTCTTTCCTTGATTACTGTTCGCATCACGTCAATAGTTGAATGAAACACATGAAAATCCCTGCGGATAACTTTGGTTGATTAAGTATCCGAACGTGTAACTCAATCAGCACGTGTAGAAGATAAGAGCGGACGTGTGTGTTTTGATGTGCCCTATCTTCTTCTCATTTCATTCCATCTCCTCCTTTTCTCCTCTTCTCTGCCCTTTCTCCAACTCCAAAATCCATCTCAATCATGTCATCTTTCCCTAAAATTCATTCCTCGTCCTATCCAAATTAATGCGAGTAGCAACTCCCAAAATAATTTCATTTTGTGGTGTGTAATACAATGAAAACCTTATTAGTAATGCTCCACAATTCCACCAAAAGTACCACAATGCCTAAACATTATTATCAACTTGTGTCAATGAATTGTGAATTTATTGAAAAAGATATGTGAAAAATAAGTTTTACCTTAACATCACTGAAACTGCAATTCACTGCAATCCCCTTCTCCAATAAATTATTCAATCAAGTTTGAACTAGTATTTAACCTAGCCTAAAATTCAATTAACGAGAGGCCTAAGGATAGACTGCAACTTGATACGGTTTTGTTGGAATAAGAAAATGAACAGGAAGGAGTTTACTTAGAGCGAGGGATTTCAACAAAAGGAAAATGTGTAGGAAGGCTAGAGTGATGTTTCCGAGTTTGGAATTCTGAAGAGAAAGTCGGACTGTGGACTAAAGTCCAAATCCTAAAGGATAGACGAGTCATGGTTGCATACACCTAGAATAGCATGGCATAGCATGCATGTCTGAATTGAATTCACCTTCCCCGTTACCTTTGGAAAGGGAAAGAAATTAGGAGAAAAAAGCGAGAGAGAGGAAAGGTGAATCGATATTCCGATAAAGAACCCAATGTGATGTGAATGTCGTGACGAGGAACATAGTCACGCAACACTTACTTTTCTAGTTTATACTTACTATAATGGGACATAGCATCCTTACACAGTTATCCTTTATTCTTGGTCTTTGGTCTCCCCATGGACACATTCCAATTCTCCGTCTACGAGCACTACCTGCCTTAGCTCACTTGGCCTTGCCCGGACAAAAATGGGCGGGGGAGGCGCGCAGCGAACTACTAGCATGCATTGCTGGACTAGGGCCATGCCATGCCAACTTTGCAAAATCCAATGTGTTTTCCCCCTCTTCAAGTGAAAATTAATCGAGAATTCTTCGTTTCTAATCCAGCCAAGGTTTAATTTCCGGGAGTTAAATCCTATTATTGATTAAGTTTAGAGGATCACTCAGCGCTGCGAGTTGACGCTGCAAGTGTTCTGCAGCTATTTCATCCAAATTCTCAAGACATGAATGAGAGATCAATTGAAAAACTAGTAAGTTTTTTATTTGTTTTTCAATTGATCTCTCCTCCTCTGCAGGATAAAAAAGAAATTCATGATTTTGTTTTTGTTTTGATTTCAGGGGTCCAGGCAGAGAAAACTAAATTGAGTAAGTGATCAGAATCCAGAAATCACCCCAAATTCAATCACTTACGCCAGCAGCAGAGACAAATTAAGGACATCCCAGATTAAGATTGTAATTACGGTCGTCCCAAATTTAAAAAAGGCTGGAGGAAGGAAGGTTCGAGGACTTGAATCAACGAGATAATTTACTCCGAAGCCTGAGCTAATTCACAAAAATCGAAATAGTAGAAAGAGCCGGAAGAGCAGATTTGGAAAAGTTTCCTGGGAAGAAAAAAAAATATACGAATCGGTAAAAGTGGAGAACTCTTGAATTAAATTATGTTGCGTCCTGGCTTTCTCCCTGCATTGGTGGAATGAGAGTCTGGAGTTGAATCGAGAATTTCCAGCAAGCAGCACACACTCATGCATCCCAACGAGGTACACGGTGAAAAATATCCTACCATGTACTTCTCCATTCCTCCTACCAGTCGGGAAGAAAAAGTTAACTGCCTGGGGACTTTGTGCCAGGAAGAGTGAGGGAGCCTTGTGACAACCTGACGTGACAACTCTGAAAGCGACAGCTTCCCTACCACGAACGAACGAACGACTCACGCATTTGCTCATTTCCACTACTCCTACTGTATCCGACTCCCGTGAGAATTCTTGAGCTCACAACCAACTTGCATTCATCACCATCGACTCATTCTAACTCAACTCCAGACATAACCAACAACAACAGATTTTAAAACATTTCCAACGATAAAAGAGAACTTCTGGATTGCGGATCACGTCAAGGCTCTGTAGGCCTCCTTCTGTGATAACCGATCAAAGTTGAACTTTAGGTGCTTGATGCTGCAAAGAATCGTCTAAACTTATTGCTTGTTGCTAATCTGTTAGATATTTTTTGTGAAGGTAAAAGAGTGGAAAAATATTCACTCTATTGTTAAAGGTTAAATTGTAAGGGTTCAACTTTGAAAAGCCGACAAAATGCCGCAAGTTCCGATCCTCAATCTTGAGATTGCCGAGATCAAAGACTTTGTGATGACAAAATTGGAGGAGCCTAAGGCTCAGAGAAAACTCGTCCTCGTCATCGTCTCAATTGCGCTTCTCCTCGACAACATGTTGTACATGGTCATCGTTCCTATCATTCCAGACTATCTCCGTCAAATTGGAGCTTGGGATACTCATATGGAAGGAGGTGAAGCCGTGACAGAGGCTCCACGTCATGTCACTTTCACAAATCAAACGGGAAATTACAGCTATGATGAACCTGCTCGAAAAACAGCCAAAATTGTGAATGGTGTCATCGTATACGAAGGGGAAGACTCAGCAATTGGCCTCCTCTTTGCCTCAAAAGCCATGATTCAGCTAATGATAAATCCATTTTCAGGAGCGCTCATTGACAGAATAGGTTACGATAAACCCTTGATGCTTGGGCTCATTATCATGTTTATGTCAACAGCTGTCTTTGCAATTGGGAGCTCATACAGTGTTTTATTTTTTGCCAGAAGCTTGCAAGGGGTGGGCTCAGCATTTGCTGACACGTCTGGCTTGGCAATGATTGCAGATAGATATACAGAAGAAGCAGAGCGATCGAAGGCCCTAGGGATAGCCTTGGCATTCATTTCATTTGGGTGTCTAGTCGCACCACCCTTTGGCGGGGTCATGTATGAATTAGCAGGGAAGGAAGTACCGTTCTTGATACTCTCTGTTGTTTGCCTAGCTGATGGTATTTTGGTTTGGTTGGTCATGAAACCCATAAAGAAACAGCAGAAAGAACAAGGTGTCGAAAGACCTCAAGGAACACCCATATGGATTCTTTTCATGGACCCTTATATCGCAGTGTGCTCAGGGGCACTCATCATGGCAAATGTATCCCTGGCATTTTTAGAGCCAACGATTAGCGTTTGGATGATGGATACGATGCACGTATCCCAATGGCAACAAGGAATGATATGGCTCCCAGCATTTTTCCCACACGTCCTTGGAGTCATCGTCACTGTAAAATTAGCCAAACAATATCCTCAATATCAATGGATTCTTGCTGCTGGAGGTTTGGCTTTGGAAGGCCTATGTTGCCTTATGGTTCCATTTGCAACATCATACTGGGCACTCATGATCCCAATCTCGGGAATATGCTTCGGCATTGCTCTCATAGACACGGCACTTTTGCCCACTTTGGGCTATCTCGTCGATTTACGTTATGTTTCTGTTTATGGAAGTATTTATGCGATTGCAGATATTTCATACTCATTTGCTTATGCTTTTGGCCCTATGATTGCTGGGAGGGTCATGGAGTCCATTGGTTTTGTCGCCCTGAATATCGGGATTGCAGTCTCTAATTTATTATACGTCCCAGTTTTGTTATTGCTCCGTCATATTTATGACAAGGGATTCCAAGACGAGGCAAATATTTTAATGAAAGATCCACCAGATAAAAAATATCAAACTTATATCATGCAAGAAAGGCAAGCAGTGCCTGATTACTCAAAGAAATACGGGAGATTGGATGATGACGAGGATGAAAGTGGCGGCCTTGGGCACCGTGTCACTTTCCAGGAAACGAGCATAAGTGACCGTGATATTTCTAACGTTACAACCAACGGGCCTTCCACTCCATATTATCCATCAGCTGGGCAACAACAGAGTGGTAGTTCAGGCTACGACCAGCAAAATACTTTTAATCCTTTTAAGAATACTTCGGGTGGGGAAAGTAACCCTTTCCGATCCAACTAAAGCCCCTAGGATTAATGATATTTAGTTTCTTCCATACAATTGCCCTCATTATTTTTTATTCTAAAATGCATAGGATTAATTCCTTGGTCTAACCTAGTCGCCAATTTCCGTTTGAAACAACTTAATTGACTCAAATTCAAATTCAAAAGTTTATTTTTAGACAATGAGAAAGAATTTTATCAAGGCAAGGCGATAGGAATTTATAAAAGAAAGAAAGAGAAATTAAAAAAGTAATCAATCAATTGAGGTGCGAATTTCTAAAAGTTGACTAAGATTAATCATAAAATATTAAAATAACCGGGTTCTTGAAGACATTAAGAATCCCATAGGCTGTGGCAAGAAATGGATAATACTTAGAATTAAGAATCATCGTAGTTTTAAGGAAAACCTCCTATGAAATGAGGAGTTGACAAAAAAGTGTAGAAGAGTAATACAAATATTGAAAAAATATGTACATTGTATCGTACGTAGTCGTAAGTGTACTAGTTCAAAGTATACTAGAGGTCTAATGCCACCAGGTTTCAGATGTAAAATGTTTCTGAAGTGCTTAGCACACTCAAACATTAGCTGACGACAGGTGAGCGATGACATTTAAAGTGTAAATGTTGAGTGGCTGAATTAATATATTCAAAAAGTAGTCCAAAGTAAAATTAAGTTCAGTTTGAATTAGTAGTTACATTCAATCCCACATCTAGAGTTAAAATCAGTTTTTACTTTTTTAATTTTCAGTCTGAGAAGATGTACGAAAGAATGAAAGGTATAAATTCTAAGAAATCTCTATTAAATTAAGTATAAGGGCGTAAATATGTGAATGCACGTATCAACCAAGACTCATACATATCAATTGTATCATATTTCGCGTCAAGGACCTCCGTGTCCTTCGCAAAAACAGCATATCAATCCAAAGATCTCAAAGAGCCGAAATGTTTATGAGACTTTTGCGGTGCAGAAACCGTATTAAGATCACTAACATTCGGTTCTAGTGTATCATAGTAGCTAGTCATACGTGATTGTAAAAATTAGTCTATACATATCAATATTTTGAGAATGTTCATAATCTTAATCATTTTTAGGTGTAGACATTAGGAAAATTCCAATAATTGGATTTTTAACAATAATTATTATTGTTATGTGTTTGTATGGAATGGTTAGAAATGTTACTTTTAGAGCAGATTTGAAAGCGGTCAAATTGCCCGGCTTCTAAAATAGAACGAACAACAGTTTCTATTAAATACGGACAGAAATTTGGAATCGAAAACAGGATAGGAATCGAATGATACTTTTGTTTTGCGTAGTTGAGGTGTAGACATTAGGAAAATTCCAATAATTGGATTTTTAACAATAATTATTATTGTTATGTGTTTGTATGGAATGGTTAGAAATGTTACTTTTAGAGCAGGATTTGAAAGTGGTCAAATTGCCCGGATTCTGAAATAGAACGAACAACAGTTTCTATTAAACACGGACAGAAATTTGGAATCGAAAACAGGATAGGGATCGAATGATACTTTTGTTTTGCGTAGTTGATTCTAGAATATATAGATAATGATAGAGTAGTAGGAGAGTAGTAAACTTTCACGGGTTACTGAAAGTTTACACCGTGATTCCGAATGCCATATATTCATGAAATATGTATAAAGTTGAATCTAGAATATATAGATAATGATAGAGTAGTAGGAGAGTAGTAAACTTTCACGGGTTACTGAAAGTTTACACCGTGATTCCGAATGCCATATATTCATGAAATATGTATATAAAGTCATTTAGTCTAGTCTAGTCGGAGTTGTTCAGTAATATCATGACTGACCTCTCCTCGTCTCTTTCGAATTGGATGGTACAGTTTAAAAATAATCTAAAATGGGTCGAAGTTGAAAAAATTTAATTTTAGTTAAGATGAATTTGAGAAACCTTATAAATACCTAAGTTTGAATGTGAACATCAAACCCCTTGGGTCCTAAATTTGAAAGTGAAACTGAATTGAACATTAAAAAATTCAAAATTTTAATTATTTGTGGTTCCAATTTTTGTGAAACATTTTACTTGAGAAGACATTCCAATTATCTGTATTCTGTGTGCTGTAATCTTGTCGTGATTAGAATTTATAGTCGTTGTGTGGTTGTAGTAGATATTACTGTAGTCAATATTTTTATTCCAAAGATTTTGTTATCCATTGGGTTTGGTAGATAAGAGCTTAATAATTAAGCTACGATCGTCGTTAGGTTTTCCCATTATGTTACAACTAACCTCTCAATCTTTATGTATTAGAACTTGTAGTATAACATTTTTATTGTCTCTGCTTGATTATACATTAGGTAATAATGAGAGTGAAAACACCATGAAAGCTGAGTGTTCTTAGTATTCAAAATTCCCAGATGATGGTGGAAGATAATGAGCAATAACAATAAAAACAATGATGTCATATCCCTCATTTAATGTGTGTCATAAAATTTGCCTTCATTTGATTACCCTATTCAATCCTCACAATGGTTTGTGTGCGTTAATGCTTACGGCTTGGGGTAAATGTGGTTCACTAGAAAACTAACGTGAATCGAAATCTGAAAATCTAGCAGACAGTTGTGATTCTTTGACATTCACATTCATAGAAAGCAGAAAATATTTTAGAGCACTTCATTCCGTTTGCCCTGAGACTCAAAGTTACATTCTGACATAGGATGTGTTTTTCTGCCACCCACTGAAATCGGAGCAGCAACAAACCATGTCTTCAAACTCCGTCAAAACTAATGAAAAAGGTTTGTGTGCGTTAATGCTTACGGCTTGGGGTAAATGTGGTTCACTAGAAAACTAACGTGAATCGAAATCTGAAAATCTAGCAGACAGTTGTGATTCATCTTCTGTTCTTTGACATTCGCATTCATAGAAAGCAGAAAATATTTTAGAGCACCTCATTCCGTTTGCCCTGAGACTCAAAGTTACATTCTGACTTAGGATGTGTTTTTCTGCCACCCACTGAAATCGGAGCAGCAACAAACCATGTCTTCAAACTCCGTCAAAACTAATGAAGACTAATTTGACAAGGAACAGACACACACGCACGAAATGTATGAGCCTTTTATTTTCTTCGACAGACAGAGCGGTGCACTACGACTAAGAATTTTCCTCCGTGGGATAAACGTAGAGGATAGTAGGAAATAATTTCACCTTACGTACGATTTGATGTGACACCATTATATTTTTACTATGACCGTATAAGTACTTGAGACTCAGAAAGATGAAGCTCATAAAACTTTTAACATCTGGTCCGTATTAGAAATTACCATGCTCCTTTCGTTTTTACGAAATGGCCCAAGTTAGGTTAAAAATGGTCTCTTGGCATAAAACTAAGACGTCGACGGCGCGGTAGTAGAATCCTGGGCTCGTTAAGTTGTAGGGTTTAAATTGAGTTTTTGCGACCAACCAACCCATCTGGAGATTTGATCATTCATACATACATACGTACGTACGTACATGAGAGATTTGCAAGGCGTGAGGTCTAGAACATGGTGAGACTTTCGAACCTGACGAGGCAGCAGAATGAGAAAAGAGGGATTTGTGAGGAGAATTAGATAAGAAACTGTAGAAGTTAAGGGTTTTAGAGAATAGGGAATGGGAAAAAGAAGGATAAGAAGATCTCTGTGGTGACTCTAGTATACTCAATTGGATTGGAGCCGCGTGTCATTGTGTCTTCTTTTGACTCTCTGGAGGAAGGATTGCGTAGTAGTAGCCCTAGAACACCATCTCCATTTGTAGGAAGTGTAAGTAATCGCTTGAATGGAAACCAAAAAGGCGTCTAATTTGCTGACTTTATCTTCCCTTCCTATCCGATCACTCGCACACTCCATCCACCAACTCAGACTCAATCATCCATTTCAACCCGCTCACCCAATATCCTCACACAATCTATCATATATCTTGTATGGCTTCCTTTTCACGGTTTTTGGCATTCTTTTGAGTCTAATCTGACTAGGAAATACACAAAAATTTGGAACCATATTTGTACCACATATTAATTTCTTTTTTATTAATTCTGACCTTAAAATGTACTGAATAACAACCTAATGTCATCTCAATGCATCGGCAAATACGAATCCTTGCATAGGTCAATAAAAAAAATGGATGTTACAACATCAAAAGATGAACAATCTTCAGTGCTGCTTTATTTTTCGATCGAACGACTAGTCCTGTATGCAGTAGATTTTTGTGTGCGAGGTGAAGAGATGAAGATGAGTGAGACAAACGATGGCGAAAGTTGCTGCCAAAAAAATCCAATTTTCGAACCCTGTTTGAGGGAGTTAACATTAGGGAGCAAGAACTCATTTTGCCGAAGGTGTAATTAGATGGATACTGTCGCACACACATCCACATCCAACGTACGTGTACATATGTACCGCACTGCTCCATTTAGATTCCCCCTTGTACTACATCTGCAGATTATTCTCTCCCTAGCTTCAATTTCCAAACACACACAGGGAATGAGGAAAAATAAATCGTACGGGGATAAAATTTCTTTTCTCCCTGGACCTCGAGTCTTTTTTTTTCTTTACCTGTATTACCACATGTAGTGGATGAGAAAGTCCTGGTCGAAAATGAACCTGAAACCTAACTGCTTAATCAGCTTCCAGTGCCAAGAAAAGAAGAGAAAGAGGCGCGGTCGGTCTTCAGTCACTGCCTTTCTTTGTAGAGTCAATTTACTTTTCCCTTGTAGTGCGGTCCCTGTCTGCCCTTGGTTCTTTTCTTTTCTTTTCTCCTACCCGAAGCTTATTTTTATTTCTCCCTACTGCGACTCGACTCGCTGCAGTCCCAAGCCTCATGGTAGCTTACATATGTGATATATTATAGCGAGAGAGAGTTAATCCATTTCGACACTTATTGCCGTGTTTCCTTCCCAGTGACAAATATCTTTTCTGACACTTTTCTGCTCCATTGAGCATACGATTGCAAAAACCTAGGGCGACTCTCACCGCAACATATGTTTTTCACACAAAGCATTATTCATGCTTTCGCTTCCTTATTTAGGGGCAAGGTACCAATGTATGGACTATGAGTCTTCCGCTTTGGTCATACTTAAATTATTTAATATCAGAAACCATATGTTGTTGATACGGTTAGGACTTTTTGTTAAAACCTGTATTCATTGTATAGCAGTCTGGAGTGGTGTAACGTATTACATTTCCTATGGGTCCCAAGTGAATTTGAAATAATCCTATACAAGCAGACTATGATCGTATCGTAGACTTTTACTTAGGTAATTAGGAAGTAAGTCACGTTAAATTTCGGGGAAAATAAAAGCAATCGTTGAACCGATTGGAAAGAAAAAGTATCTAAAGGCCGACGCTTGGCTTTCCAGGACGTGGACTGGCCTGTACTACTCCCCTTTTCCTCTTCTGCTTTTGAAGGAAGGAACGGAGCCCTCCAGGGAATTTTCACTGTAAATTCAGAAAGAACCTAAAGAGTTCTACAAAGCAATTTTCGGAAAAGCAAAGATCAAATCGCCTCTTCGCATCATTTGTATTCAGACCAGATCTCTGCGTTTGACATTCACGTCTTCATAATTTGTCATGATAAAAATAAGCATTCATGGAAG
>WJEZ01003185.1:0-11397 GCA_009869925.1 Thalassaphorura encarpata
TTATTCTATTAGAAATCATACAATGATGCGTTTGTCGAGCAAAAAAGTGAACAGGGATAGAAAAGTCCAACTCAGTTCTTTTCTACAGTGTGTGAAGTAAACCCTAATCCATATGACCCTCTAGCCTGTACTGATAGCACAGAACACACCTGTGTTCATTGTTAAAGCTTAGTTGTCGATTCTCCTACACACCGGAGATTGCCGACTCCAGCCAAAGCTATTGCTTGAAGATTCACAATGATGAAAACTGGCGACGTTGTAAGTTCCCATCCCAGACAACCCTGCTTCGTACAATTGTTGTAATCCAACTCATCCTCTATCCTCAGGGAAAAACTCGTTTTTTAGGATAGATTCAACCTTAGTCATGTCATGGCACAGTCTCTTTTTCTGAACGGACAAGAGTCATGGAATCCTCTACCTGTATAATATAAAATGATTCAAGTACTTAGGCTACATGTGTAAAAACATTCGTCTATAAACTGACTTCCCAGTCATGTTTTATACGTAATCATGCAATTCATTGTACAACAGTCATTCCCACAGGATTTCGAGGCAACTTAAATACTATTTCTTTCTTTGCGTAAACATTTATATTTTTTATGTCCGGGCTCATTCATAGCTATCTTATGCATTGCACTTAATTGATAATGCATCCAAGATTAATATTTCTTAACTGGGAAGTAAGATTTCAACTGAGTAATTATATTACTTATAATATAATATATAATTATAAACTTCAGAACTAAATTAAACCAGTTGCTTCAGTTCCTTTTTTGAGAAATAACATACGCACTATTTTGTAGTGACGATCAATTCTCGGTGTATTCTACAAGGCAAATTGCGAATTTAAGCTTCTTCCCGAGGATTTTGAATACGCACTATTTTGTAGTGACGATCAATTCTCTGTGTATTCTACAAGGCAAATTGCGAATTTAAGCTTCTTCCCGAGGATTTTGGAAACTTTCGAGTGTTACCTACTCCCCAATTCTTTCCTCATTGAATCAATCAAATAAGGAATGACAGATATCCTATTTAAATTCTGGGAGCTGCACAGAATATGAAATTAATTTATTACATAAAACGAGTCCCTCTCAAGTGTATGAGACGACTGCAATACTAGAGGAACCAATCTGTGGTCATTCATACTACAGTGCTTTGTGGGACCAGTTTTTATATTACTTTGAAGATTTCGTTAAGCGTTAAAATCTTCCAAATGCGCAATAGCCTTGCCAGAGACAACAAAATTATAGAGGTAGGCAATTTGTGAAGGTGATTGTTGCATGTAAACTTCTAGTGTTTATGTGATGCGCTATTTTTGACTTAAAATATCAAGGATACTGTTTGTAGTTTGTTAGTTTACACAATTCAAGGAAATATCCAGATGCAGGCGAATAAAAAACCTGGAAAGATGCCTACTCTCAATCTTACTCAACTCACGCATCCAACTTCGTACCTCGCATGCCAGCTTGATCAACCACATTGCAAATAATGTCAAAATGTCAAAATCTCAACAATAATACAATTTTCGAAAAAAGAATACGTACACAACTGGCGCTGAATTGCGTGATTTTGTTTAGAAAGGATGCTGCTAAGCCTGAAAGAAAACCAGACATACGATAGAAGCAGATGTGATGGTCATGGAGTAGACAAAACACTGTTCAAAAAGGGAGAGTATGAGAGAAACCAATCTTAAAACTTCCAAGATTTTGAGTTTACTTATAGTGAGAATGTTGGGCCTAATGTTACCAGTTAGATATAGGAGATATAGTTATAACGCATAGGACTATGCATTTTAGGGTATGAAGTAAAAGAAATCCCGATTTTGGGCGCCAGAAGAACCTGGATACCGTCTCAGGGTATTCTTGTTATCCTTTATCGACGAACCCTGTCAAGGGAAGGTAACCTTTTCTCATCTGAGAAAAGTATTAAATAAGATTTCAGCTTAAAAGGGCAGTTTCGGTAGTTGAGTGAGCGAATGAGAAGAGTAAGGTAAAGGCCACGCTAAGTGACATGCATCTAGAAAGGGATAATCTAAGACTTGCCTGTATTTTATTTAAAATGTACTAAGACCTGACCTCCATATTTTGGGTCTTTTACCCTTTTCCACGTCTGAAAATATGGTCATTTGGGCCAACTTAAACATTGAAATACATGTATTAGCATTACTCATGTCATGTGCTCAACAAAATTTCGGCTTTTATTGCCGAGAATGGGCATATTATTAATATGTTTCGTCCATTCAGATTTTTTTCTTTAAATTCGAGATTTGGTTTATTAAATCTGCACCAAAAGGAATGAATGCGAAGGAAAGCACCATATTTTGATACTTATAACCAGGTCAGCCATTACAGCTCAGCATGATTACTATTCAAAACCACTCTTCCGTTATAAACCCTCCTCCGGATTTGTAATGCTAACACAGCGGTATGAATTTGTCAAATCCATGTCTGGTACGAAGGATGTTACTTACGCTTGAAGTTGAACAAATATTAAGCGTCCGCCAATTTTCTTTGAGAGTTTGAGTTTAGCTTTGCTGAATCCAGAATGGAAAGCAAGATAATGTCAAGTCAGTCTAAATAAGTGAATAATGCTCTCTACAGTTTCAATCGTTATTGCTCGTTATATGCGCCTTAAGTACACATTGACATTATAACTATACCGTTTATACACACTCAATATTTTATTTACAAAATTGCATATAGGGGACTAGGAATAATATCTTACGCCACACACACACAATATCTTTCTTATATATTTTCATAGTTGACTATTGTAATCAGATTTTAGAATTCTTAGAATTTTCGTCTGTTTTAAATTCATGAATATTGCTCTGTCTTTGCCTTTCATACAAAATGCATTCCAGAATACATTAATAATCGTTCATTTTAGATTACCTTTATTCAAGTCAGCAATAATCATCTCATAACGTATCCCAATAATAAAAAAGGTACACTATTTGATTAAGAAGCTAGAAATTCCGACTGTTCAAAAATATGTAACAATAGTTTTGCATAAAATGTCTATAGAGCTATTATTGTTTCTACTCAACGTTATTTAATAAAGTTGGGTAAGCTAAGAATAATAACAAATAATTAGTGTACTAATACGGAACCTCATCGTTCTCATCATCGTAAAGTTACACCATCACTCGTGAACACACACAAAGTTACGATGTTACCAACTCGAAGTTACTTATATTCATACAATGGATCCATTTCCATATTGAACTGAAAGACTTGTTAACGTTTCCTACCTACCTGCACAGCCCTATTTGGTAGTATTTATTCAACGCTACGCCGCATTATGTGAGCAATAAAAATACATAAAGGGATATGTGAGGCGTAAATTTTCATTTTTAATTATAAGGGTCAAATTAAATTTTCGAAATGAGCCTAACTTCTCTTTGACACTATTAGGATTAATTTGCAATTTAGACCAAACCAGCCCAATATTTTGCCAGAAGTTAAGAGATAATACCTCATATCAGCAACCTGCCTTCCTCTTGATGAGCTTTGACACTCTTAATTCTATGCACTCGCCCTCGCTTCCAGTACCAAGCACTTATTTGTTTGACAAAGCTTAATGATACGTGCCCATTGCAAATATTGCAATGGGTTAGTAAACTGGAGATTGGTCAGTGTGTACATTAGGTTCATGTACACTTATACTTTTGGTTCTGAAAAACTATGAACTATGTGTATCCGTGCTTTTCGAAATGAGAACAGAGCTTGTACATCACTCCAAGCTTTATGTGGGAGGTTGCAATCTAATTCAAAAATACGCGAAAGAATTATCTGTTTCCTGATTACATTGTCATCATTTCCGTTTGTCATGTAGAACCTGATATCTTTGGACTTATTTGTTCTATGCCAAATAATCATTCATAGGTAATATACTATGGCATACCAGGAAGATCCAAACAACAAACCATTGTCACTATTGTCTTCATCAAAATCAAAAGAACGCTTCCGCACTAGCCCTGTCGCTAAACGTAGTAAGAACTCAACTCAGCGTCTCTCATGTAATGGGCGTTGTCATTAAGAAACGAATGCAGTGCAAATCCCTTTTAAAACCTTCACACTAATCGCACACACTAATCGCTTTCAGTTCTAATAATGGGCTTCCTTATTTAGTTTAATAGTCGAATTATTTCTATTTCTCATTCTTTACTCAGCTCCAGGCTCCATTTCACTTATACTTCAATCAGACACAGGACGTTTCTACATGTGACTATTTTCATTATGATTCTTATATTAATGGATTAACGGTTGCTATTCTTACTGGTGCGGTTGAAATGAATAAAATCAAAAGTTGCGTCTGGTGTAGCGGGGCATTTGGTGAAATTATTAAAGCCAATTTGGTAATGTATTATTCGTAGAGTGGAAAAAGGACGCATGGGGACGGCGCATATGTAAATTTGAGGATGGACCGACTGTCATTCCGTCATTTAATCCAATGCTTCAAGTTGAATAGAATGCACGAATTGAGCGATGCTGATGAAAATTGAATCTATTATCTGTTCAAACCGAGCATTCAAATTTCAAACGTATGCATTTTAGATTGAGCTGATTGGATACTAGATATTCGCAGCTTGCTCCCAAAAGAATAGAATTGATAAGTGGGACAGTGACTTGTGTTGTTATTTCCATAAGCATGACGCTGAGGTATGAAAGCAAGAAAAGAATTACTTATCAAATCTCCTTTTCACTTAGCATAGTGTTGACTATACCCCATTGGCATTCATATTGATTGATTAGGAAGTCAAGCAAACAATTATCTGTATTTGCAATTTTAATTCAATTCTAAATCAAATGATATTTTTCTCTTGCATTGCTTCGCTATTTGCTTGCAAAGTGGAATCGAATGCTTAGAGGTGCGTGCAGTTATACTCTTGGCCTCGAGGCAGACCGGTGTACCCTGAAAAATTGTTAGAAATTGCTCGTCTGAACAATTCGTTACGTGTATTTAAATGCATCTGTGACGCTTTGGCTGACACGGGCGTCGCCACAGGATACTAGTTTCTAATGCTTGATTACTTTTGCCCTCCCTATGTGCAAAAGCATCTAGGGTAGACATGGGCTGTCATTTGAAAAGAGAGTATCCGTTTCGAATACAAAGATGCTCCACAAATGAACTCTCAAATCTGCAAAAAAAGTTCCACAGAAAACTATGTTGTCTACATGCAACACTGATATTAAACTTTAATTTGCCGTTTTTATCGGATAAAAACACGGCAGAGTCAGATTTAAAAAAGTATTGCTTTCTTTGACCTATAATTTGTCGAAGTAGTTTTTCCCCTGGATAAACTTTTATTTCGTATATGGTCTGAAGAAAAGAAATAGTAATTTTTTATCAAATTCAGCAAACGAATAAATGTTAATTTCCAAATAATCATTATAAGACTTGTGGTGGCATTCTTGCTCAATAAATGATGGTGTTTTCTGAAGCCTAGCTTAGAAGTTAGGAAGTGGATAATCCTTTTTAGCAAACAAGTTCCGGGTAAAAATACCCACTAAATCGGCTAAGCCTAAACCAATAATCCTACCGGTGTAGACATGACTGATAACGTGCAGCAAATAATTTATTCAAATATTTTGAGTATATGCTTTCAAGAAATATGCAGTTGCAGTTGTGCGTTCATTGTACTTTCTACGTTTCTTGTACTTTCAACAACTGACACAGATACAGTTTGCACAATATAAAATTAGCTGAGAACTTTTCATTTTGTTCTCAGATTCTAAACTCGATTTAACACTATATCATGTCATCAATTTTCGTGACCAAGAAAGCTTAGTCCCCTTTAAAGTAAGGTGACCAAGGTAGGAAAATACACTCTACAAGTGCGTGTATTTTCTTTGCTATTTAGAAATTGATTATAGAAAAAATAGTAAACGACCAAAGCATTCTATAAGGAACATAATTTAGTTTCAAATTTAATGAATTTTTCAATGTACGTACTGAATTGAATTAACCTTCAAATGATTAAGCATTGCATCAAAGCATTTTTTCAAGAAAATAGCGTCGTATGAGTAAATTCAACAAACAGGGGAGTACAAAGCAAGGCGATTCTCCGCATTTGATGTTAATTATTCTCTAATAACCTTGTGTTTAAATTTGCAGTTTCCTAAATGTACAATGACTTAATATATAATTTTCCTCGCTATAAGAAATCTCAAATAATTAATGGATCTTTATTAAATCTATTGTTATGTTTCTTGGATTGCAGGTTGTGGAGATGACGGCTTAAGATGAAGCAGCTGCTGTTGTTGCATTTATTCTTCGTAGGAATAGCCTTGGGAGCCTGGCAAGATGGTGTTGAAATTAAATCACATTTAAGACGAGGTTAGCCTTTCAATTTCTTTTTACTACTCTTACCTCAGGATTGCCTTGCAAGTTTTGAATGACCGATGGTGACGGTGACGGAGGACCGAGCGCCTCATACGAATAAACCTTAATAGACTTATATATTTCAAAAGGAGGGGGGGGACGAACAAAAATAAAACTGAAAATAATAGTTGGAGTATTCGTGTGGTGTGGCGCTGAGAAAATCCTTCATGCCAGCCAGGTATAGTAAAGAAACGTAAGAAAGTAAAATGCCCATGTAATGCTATGTGTATTAAACTGAATTGGAAGCAAATTCTAAGCATTCTACCAGCTAGTGCAGCGTTGATTGCGTGCATAATTTACACAATCGTTTTCAGCGAGAGGTCTAGAGAAAATGGTTTGAATGAATTGCGTTGTCGTTGTGTCATGAGAAGGAATTTGGTTTGGCTATTTGGATTCGTTACTTTCAAATAAACTGCATATGTTGCGATACTCTGAGTTGCCGCTTACATACTTGAATAATTATAAAAATGCTTTCAAGACCGTGATCTGCTTTTGATATTGAATTCTGACAGCATACGACACCCTAAAATATCTCTTCAAGTAATGTAAAACCTTCTTTATAATTGTACGGTTTTAGACACAAGTTAAGTCAGTATTTTTGCATCTTTATTAAATTACACTGTAGATGATGGGTTGATTGGGAATCCGGATACTCAAACGAGTAATAGAGAACAAGTCGTAAAACAATATAATTTTATCCAAGGTTCGCCTCTTCTCCTTGACCTTCCCATTTTATTTATGATTACTTGCTGTGATAACAATTTGGCACTGGCTTAGTCGTGACATGGATCTGGATCCCACCACTCGAGTAGAATTTGCTAATACAGCATTATTAGACTTTGACTTGAGCTTATTCGTTCGTTGCCTTCTTCAAAATGCTGATAATTTTGTTATCGAAAAATCTGTTAACTAATAACACTGACAATACTATGAGAGGAAGCGAACTTCGGATAGGCTCTCACTAAGTTCATTGGATTCATTGGATTGGACGAATCACATTTTATATAACCACAATAGACTTTGATGGCGGTGATGGTGAATCTTTTTGTGACGAGTTTGTTGTCAATTGTTACTTCTGGTATTATGCAAAAGTGCAAGTCATATAAGAAGAGAATTGAAGCTGAAATCTGTTTTATCTCTTTTTTACCCTACTGTTGCTCAAAGGGAAAAATAAGTTGAAGTCACAACAGCTTTGAATGTTTCATCCTCATCTTCCTTCCTTCCTACCACAAACAATGTCAGTTTCTGCCGGTGGTTGACTAGGGGTTGCAGTAGAATATAATGTCCAAATGGTTCAACATAAGATATTTCCTTTACTGAACTGACTGCATGCTAACCATACTCCCACAAGAAGCAGGATAGTTTTTTATAGTTTTATCGGAAGTGAGATTGTTGACCAGCATAACCTAATGAAAAATGGTGAGGAGAATGAATAATACGAAACCTCCTTGAATAATACGTTCAAGTTCAGCCAAAATACATCATTCAGGATTTGTTGATTCCCATAGGAAACACCAAAAGCGAGTCAAGTTCTTTTTATATTAGTTTTCCCACGTGTTTAAAAAAACTAATTTCGCTCAATTATTACTATGAAGAAATCTCTTCACAATCTTAATCAGAACTCAGAAGTAGTACTGGTTTTTTCTCAGGCTCACGGCAAATGCGACGACTTTTGTGCCTTTTTAAGTTGCGATATAAAATATTCCTTGGAAGAATGTTTTCACACTTTAAGCGCCACTTTTCGCTCTCAGGCTTCAGCCATCACCTCCATACAAAGCACCAATTATAAACCTTGATTACGGGTTATTCAAGTCATTCTACCCTTCGATGTGAGTCTGAATCATCGTAACATTGTTGTAGTGTTATTACTAAGTTTCTGGTAACCCATTCAGAAAATCTTTTGGACGATGGACTCGGACTGAAGGGCGGAATGCTTTTATGTTATCCTCGTTAAGTAAAAACACTAATATCAAAAATGTCGTTACGTATATCTTAATAACCGTAAAGCTGAGACATTCTTCGTTCAATGAAAAGCAAAACCCATAGACGAGTTTGGAAGTTAGCTGTTACAGAACTAGACAGCATGGATAGCATTCTAATGGATTCATGCTATGGAGGGTAGAATTATAGTCGCAATAAATTATAACAAATCGNAGAATTATAGTCGCAATAAATTATAACAAATCGACATCGGCAGTTGTGTACACTTATGCTCATTGCTCGTGTCATTCATTTACACTACACCATATGCGAAATATTTATTTCATTCAAGAAAAAAACTTTCTGAGCAAGTTACTTTACATGCATGCTGATGTTTACACAAACGAGTCCTTCCCATGCTAAGATGTAAACGATTTTGACATGCAGAAGTGGCATAATTTCAAAGATGTCTTTTTTTGCTTTGCTATTCATACTTCACAATTTAATATTGCAAAAATGATATGCGCATGTAAATAATGTAAATTGAGTTGTAAGCCAATTTTCACTGAAGAGGAAATAAAAAATTACGGATGTGGAAATGCACATGGTTTGGTTTCACAGGAAGTTGAACACTGCTAATGTGCTGAACACTTGGGAATATTTCATTCAAGAAAAAAAATTCGGAGGAAGTTACTTTACATGCATGCTGCTATGTTTGCACAAACGAGTCCTTCCCATGCTAAGATGTAAACGATTTTGACATGCAGAAGTGGCATAATTTCAAAGATGTCTTTTTTGCTTTGCTATTCATACTTCACAATTTAATATTGCAAAAATGATATGCGCATGTAAATAATGTGAATTGAGTTGTAAGCCAATTCTCACTAAAAAATTACGGATGTGGAAATGCACATGGTTTGGTTTCACAGGAAGTTGAACACTGCTAATGTGCTGAACACTTGGGAAGGGTTAAGCAGAGGTAACTGCCCGAAAGTTTTAGGTTTGACCTCATTTCTACAAAAAGAACTTTGTATTATTGAAGAGATTAAATAAGCCGTTACCCTAGAACGAAAATTTCCCTCAGATGACGTCTTAGACGTTCGCCTAAACGATATCGGTGTTAAGGACTTTGAGACCTGAGAAGTTGCCTCAAAAGTCAAAACTGCGCAGTATACAGAAGAGAAGATAATCTGCATTCGGTTCAAATTCAATATTACGAGAAATCTTTAAAATTCCTATGTAAACAACATTTTTCATTTTCACATTTTCACTGAAACAGTGTACAACAATCAGTATTTCAATAATTAATCCAATATAATTAGAGTGTTTTGGACTTCCGGCGCTAAATAAGACTTGCAAAACCATCAAATTCTCCCATCATCCTTTGGATTTTTTAAAATATTGTTATAAACGCCGGGTCTCGAATAAGCGCCGGGTCTCGGAGGGGTAAATTAAATAAACGCCCGGGTGTTTAATCGAAGTTTCACGGTAATCTAGTTCAAAATTGGCAAGAGTAAAAGTATGAAAGCTAATATGTTCGTTCTGCAAATCAAGTGTTCAGGGTAAGGTTGACTACTTTTGGATTAGTTTGTTGTAATTGCTGTCATCAGTTTATAAAGTTATGATTGTGCCCAGCCACTTTTTTATAACGGCTTTTTATTCGGTCAATCTTTTCAGGGTTAACTGTTGTAAAGAAAAGAGGACCGTGAATTTATAACAGCTAGATCAATTTAATGTAAACGTGTTTCTGGCTGTTTCTAAAAGGGCTTATTCAAGACTGATTTGTCTTTAAATAATGAAATTGTTGAATATTTTGTATAAGCTAAAGATTGTTGAAACTCATCCATGCCTTACCAGAGGGGATAAAGCTTAATTTGAATGAAATTAAGTAGATGGTTAACCATCGCTGCCTGACTGGTGGACACTATATTTTCATACTAAGGGCACCTGTACTAAGTTAAGAAATCAAATATACTTACTAGTGTTTTAGTTTAGCTACTGACAAACTCATTTCATAGTGTTTGTAATTTAACTTATCATTTAATGCTGGAGTTTGAAGACAGAGTTGTCACGTCGGACTAAACATTATTTGCACCTGTTGGACCATTTTTTTATTTCTGGCCAGATATTCTCGGAAGACCCAGGAGCTATAGGAAATATAAATTACTGTTTGTTTGTAAAGATTCCCTGCCTCAAATCCAAGCTTCACTCTACTTTAAACTTGGCCCATTGTTGTCAGCTTAATCCGTTTGATCTTAATGTTCACATTAGGCAAGTTTAGAAAACAGATGGGTCACTTTTCTTGGTTTTTATAATCCTCTTAGTGGCAAATTATTCAAACTGTACTCTGCAAAAGGATTTTAGCATCACTGCGTGATGACTTTTATGAACAGGATTGGTATTGCTCACAGAAAAGCTTTAAAGGATAAAATAAAAGAATAAAATAATCGTCCAAATATTATGCACATATAAGCTGAATGCATACTTGGATACAAAGTTTTAAGACGACAGATGCGTCAGCTAATTCTCTATTTTATGCTCGTACCTCGGTGTCTCATCTAATCCTTAATGATTCATCAGAATTACGGGCATAGCTCAGGCGAGTGAAAAGTTAACTTAAGAACAGGTAGCTCGGGTGACTAGGCTTTAGAATTGAAATGAAGAGTGTACCAGGCGGGCTCACATCTGAATTGGTGACATAAAGTCAACAGGCACCTTTTATTAGAATTCACTGTAAAATCAAACATTTTTGGCTTGGGTAGCATCAAGCATTTTAAGCTGAATTAAGGTAATCGAACAACACCATTGCTCTACTAGTTATTGTGATGATTTTATTTCAATCACATGAGATAGGATTTCGAACTTGAGGCATAACTACCACAAATGTGGGTCCCATATTTTACTTGCCTTTAAAAAATACTTGGACGTGTGTAGTCCCGTTACGGGAAAACACAAAAAGGGCGAGCGCGTGAGACCTTAAAATTTAAATCCCAACCTATTAAATTTCATACAGTTGGGCTAAATTCGTTCCCGTTTCGGAACGAGCACACAGCATGAGATTGCATGTACCTTTTTTTGGCATTGCCCTTA
>WJEZ01003186.1:0-11396 GCA_009869925.1 Thalassaphorura encarpata
CAATCACCTCCATAGAATACTTTACTTTTCTTACTTCCATTTTCATAGCTGCTACAAACCAGTCTGTCCGGAAACTCTGTGAATTGAGGAGACGGAGAATCACGTAAAATATTATTGAGTACATGTATCTAGATTTGATAATTTGGAATCTTGCCTTTTGCAAGACGTCTTCCTATTTGTCACTAATTGATACCCATTGTCTGCTTCTGCTAGAGATCAGGTTGCATTACCCACTTTTTTTTGCTCTCTGCCGGTCAAGCCTGTTTGATACATTTTATTTGTTTGATTATCTAACAAACCGGGAGGAGAAAAAAAGTCAAGAGAAGCAACAAATGTACAGCGCAAGGTGCTTTGCTTTTGGCAAGACTTAAAGGAAGGAAAGGAGTAGAATCCGGAATTCTTGTACTGTCATTTGATCCCATGATATTGTATCTAATGCGTGACTCATATCACGTATTGCTCTATATTGTAACAAAAACACATAAAAATGCAGTTATTTTACTTACATGATACTTAGCTCGGTAATGAGGGCTTGTTAGTGCTAGGCTGACAATTGCCACACCCGAATCCAAAGAGTTTGTCAAGCCGGCCTATCAACAATTCTGTCATTCATACCTGTCAAAAACTGTCACTCATGAGTGCGGTTTCCGGATTCTTACATCAGTACACAGAATCCTCAAGCATCAAGCTAATTTTCAAGACGTTCGACAGCTCAGAATCAAAATTTTTGTAAAATTTTTACCCTTTACATTTCCGGAGCCAATAGGTTGAATGGAAGAAGTTTGTTACGCCAAAATTGGACTACGTATCAACGTATCATCTCGAACTATTTTTCGTTTCCTGTTTTAATTTTCTTTGTTGCACGGTCCATAAAGTACAGAAAGATAAATGAAAAGAGAAAATTAATGGCGTTTGCGTTGGCGGCATTACCTGTTGTTGTCATTTACTTACTTTTCATGCATTCCTCCAAGAAAACTTGACGACAGACATCGCATTTATTTGTTGCTTTTGCTTGCTAGTGCTCCTACAATTTTTACAGTAAATCTGTCCTCTAAGATTTGTTTGCTGCATCCTGGCGTGACAATGACAATAAAAATTTAAGTAGAGGAGTTGAGTTTGGTATCCATCTCCGTCTTTGTATTGAGAACGCCTGCTCGTTCGCATTTTTCTTGAGCTGAAAAAGAAAGGAAAAGAATTTAAATTGTTTGTATGGTGTTCTTTTTTTCAACTTGTTATTGCATTGCATGTACTCTACAATTTCATGTACGTATTGTAATGATGAATGTGACTGGGACCTCGATTTTCGTAATAATGGAAGAAAACAGGATGAAGGTTTTCTAGGGTGTCATTTCTTAGCTGGTGGTCATTGTAGTGCACAGTTTAAAAATAAGTTGATAACAACTACAAATGGAATTGAATCAGATGAAGTTTTATAACGTTTTGAGAGTAAGGTTAGCCGTTGGTCCAAACATCTTGTACTGTAGTTACAGTTGGAAAATATAAAAAGCAGATTGAATTGAATGAAGTAATGAGGACAATGATTACTTTTTGAAGGTCTGATTTCCTTGCGATAATGTTTTGCACCCAATTATGACTAGATAGGCACATAATATCTAATTGCAAATTGAATGAAATTTAGATCAGTAATTTGCAATCTAAATCTATATTATGAGTAAATTGACAGATCCCTTTCCAATCAACTTTCAAATTGATCATAATTTGTAGAATTTTTTTGTATTCCCTTGATTTGTTTGACTACAAAATATTGATTGAATTGTTTTTTTTTTTTGCGCTGGGAATTGCAGTATGTATGTTTTCGTGAAATTAATTCTAAAGGGAAATTAAAGAACCGTTGTGGAGGTCATGGTATATTTCTATTCCCCGTATTTCATGTTGTACGTATGTATGTGAGTTCACTCAAACTTTGTTTACAATTGAAATCATTTTTCTGTGCAACTAAGCGGAAAATGCAAATCAGAAATTCATCAAAGTGGTTTTAAAAGGATCTTATTGACAGATCCCTTTCCAATCAACTTTCAAATTGATCATAATTTGTAGAATTTTTTTGTATTCCCTTGATTTGTTTGACTACAAAATATTGATTGAATTGCTTTTTTTTGCGCTGGGAATTGCAGTATGTATGTTTTCGTGAAATTAATTCTAAAGGTAAATTAAAGAACCGTTGTGGAGGTCATGGTATATTTCACTTCCCCGTATTTCATGTTGTACGTAAGTATGTGAGTTCACTCAAACTTTGTTTACAATTGAAATCATTTTTCTGTGCAACTAAGCGGAAAATGCAAATCAGAAATTCATCAAAGTGGTTTTAAAAGGATTTTGATTTTGATGAAGAGCCGCCTAAGCCTGCCTAGGACCCAATGACCAGTTGTAGAATTTGCATACGCACAAGTAGGATAGCGTAAAAGAGTTAAAGAAGAGCCACTCACTTATTCATTGTTGTCAGCTCAGCTCAGGGATTAAGTTTGTCAAGATCGTGCGTTGAGGTTAAATATGCAGAAGTAAGGAAATTAACAAAATCTTTGGAGGCTGGATGATACATCGTTTTAACTCAACATCGGATCACGACAGCAGCAGCCAGCAAGGCTTGGCTTGGCTCTTCATTCATTGCACATTGCATTGCCTAGAGTTTATGCTGAAACTGAAGTTGCTTGACTATACTCATTTTTCAGCAGAGTTTTGTTCCCATTAACTTATCTATAACTAACAAACCATTCAATACATGGTTTAGCTTTAGCATTAACTCTACTTAAGTTTATGAAGTGTATTTTACAAGTCCCATCCATCCATCTCTTCAACGTTGGACTCGTGTCAATGTCTTGTCTTGTCTTCTTTCGTTGACACAATTCTGGAACGAGTTTTCCGTCTGTTGAATTGGTCGATCGACGGGCAATGAGATCGCAATGCAATATTACAGCTGTGTGCTAGCTTAAATACTAAATACATGTTTATGCCTTAACAGCCTGTTATTAGTGTCAGGTGTCAGTAATCTCAATCTTATCGCGATCTCTGTATTGGTGATGTACGCACAGCAAGAGTCAATAATTCGCGTCCTTGGGCTTGGCAGGCAGTGGCAATGGCAAGGCAAAGGAGAATTTCTCTTGATTTTGTCAAACCATTCATGTGGTGTAGCCAAGGCAAGAGTAGGTAGGGTATGATTAGGAATTTAAATGCTCAGTTTAGGGAAAACGAATTCTGGCAAATCTCTTGTTAATTCGAAGGAAACAAGGCAATAAATAGCAGTAAACTACGCTTAATGTCCTGTGAAATGAGTCGTTTATAATTATACTGATTGTATTACCATGATTTCGTGATGTGAAATCCGAATTAAAGGAAAGTGTCTTGCGAAGATGCTTAGAGAAGAGCCGAGCAGAGTAAATTTCAAGCGTCTCCCTCAGAGCATTCAATTGACCTATGACCCAATGCAGGTCAGAATGAGCAAGAGATAAATTATCCCTCACGAAGGTTTACCACAGTCTCTTACTATTAAAGTTTTGCCTTTCATCCTCACGAAGTTGTGAAAAAGATGAATGGAGCTCGTAGGTGCGTCAAATGCCAATGCTGGTGTGGCAGGTGGAAAAACGATCATAATTATTTTGTGATTACTACCAAGAATGTCATGATTTCTTGATTTGTGGCTTTGGCTGTAGATGAGTCCTGCTGCTGCTAAGTTATAAATGACCACAAATGGTCAGCAGCTGAGAGACAACAATTAAATTTACGGACTTCCTTGCCGTTAGGAACTTCTCGCGTTGATTTGCTCTGCATCTGTTCTACAGCTTTTTTTGTCTTTTAGGCCAAGCCAAATGATTAGAGTTTAATTGTAGATGGATGTGGTTATATAATGTCGCGGAAATTCGTAAATGTTTTTAAAATTAAATTCCTTACTGTGCAATAGCAATGCAATAATGGTCATTTGCGTTTCCTTGTAGCTGATGGTCAATACAAGATTACGAGTAACGTTAGAACGAGCGGACGCGGACGCGCGCA
This sequence comes from Thalassaphorura encarpata, assembly GCA_009869925.1. Classification (NCBI taxonomy): domain Eukaryota; kingdom Metazoa; phylum Arthropoda; class Collembola; order Poduromorpha; family Onychiuridae; genus Thalassaphorura; species Thalassaphorura encarpata. The sequence continues at coordinate 4,009 of WJEZ01003186.1, forward strand.
GAGTAATCATAAAAATTAAAGTGTAGTAATGATAATAATGGAGCAGCTAAAAGCTAAACGCGTGTTTACATTAACGAGATAATATGAGTTGTGAGCTCAACTGCAGTTATTTGTTATTGCACTTGCAGTGTGTAGGATTAAAGGGTTGAAAGGATGTGCTTGCTTTGAACTCGTTACGGTCTTGTGAACATTTTGAAAAGAGGAAGTAAAACATGGGCTCGGACATGGGATGAAAGGAGATTTTGTTTTAATTGCAGGACAAATACGAGTGATTTGTTTAATTGGAATAATTTAGTAATTTCTTAATTCATTCCGCAAGTATGAAAGATATTTGTACGTGTGGACTAATTCTTAAGACTTTGTATTTTCGTAATCAGACCATGTTGTGAATATCTGAATCTTGTTGTACAGAAAGATTTTTAATGAGATTATTAAATTGACGGTCACTGCTGTACAGTGAAGATTTGCGAACGAATTGTCCGTTCTACATACCATACAAAACCAAGCATGCGGAACATGCGGCACGCATTGCAATTGCATTAAATTATAATTTGACATGGATGGGATTAAATACAATGCAATTGCGAAAAATATACATATTTTTTCTCAGAAGTATTCATGGATTCAATTTGTGTAAGGTGGGACGATTGTCTTTAATTAAACCAAGCGGCAAGGCTATTTGTTTATGCTTGCTTTGACACATTGATTTTACGTGTCTCTTCCATTTGAACCGAGTTAATATAATTAGGGCAGAAACTGGGTGTCACAGAATGGGGGCTGAACTTGTTTGAATTTTGAATTAATGTTTTGAAGAGCAACTTAATTTTCAAAGGGACCTACCGCCAGGACCAAACCTTGCAACTCAAGTTCTTCCTCCCAGGGTGTCATTTTCTCTTAAATGGAGACTTGGAGACAAGACCGAATTAAAAGACACATTACTGTCTGTCGTCTGTTTTGACGAAAGTTCAAAAGGTGGAAATGTTGAACTTGTTTTTGAGATAATCAAAAGATGCGTAAGATAGGTTAGTGAGTACAAGGTCAAAATGCTTTGCGTTGCTTTCCTATCCTTGTTTGGATGCTTAATTTTGACTGGAAACTTGAACATTTCTCGCCTTTCTTTGGTATGAATTTTATTGTTGAACGGAAAAGGAAAGCTAGCAGCTAAGGTATTGAATCCCAATTTAAAATTCTGTACTTGTATCGTACTTCGTACCCAAGCCATAAACTCTTCTTCAGCTAATCCTAAGTATTTGTTTATGGTGACCCTAATGACAAAGTCTGGTCTTGTAGAGTCTAGCCAAAAGCCATGGCATCTCTCCTACCATAGAATTCAAATCTCACTATCTCGTATCTCCTTAAAAAACTTACTACACCCTTGGCAATCGGACTTGAAACACCCATGCCATGCCAAGTAAGCAGTAGACTTGAAAGATTTTACGTTGAGATAGAAAAAGTGCAATGTCAAGTTGACAGGTGAGTAAAGGGAAATGATAAATTTAAATAGGTCATGTGCCATGACTATATTGTGTGAAACAATCCATAAATTATGATGAGTTGGGAATTTTGATGAGGTTATTTACAGTAAGCCAAACACGCATGCCACGCTACGCACTGAATAAAAGATTTAAACTTTTATTTTTTTCACATCGAGAGTGAGATTTTTGTAGGATTTTGCATGTAAATTGAAAGAGTAAAAAGTTGATTAGCCTTTGTTTGATTTGAATGAAAGAAAAGGAAATAATGAATTTACACAAAGTTTCCAATAAATGTCATATGTCATATTGGGGGAAAATCCACTCGTTACAATAGAATGATGATGTGTGTTGTGGTTTTCTTTCATTAACCTCTTGACTTTACGATGACAATCAATTCTGTGCGTAGTACTTGCGCCAGCTGCACCCAAAACATTAACATTGATGATTATGAACTCCTGCTGGTACATGAGCTTGATACTGCTTTGCTTGGGTTGGGTAAATTATATTATTGCTATTGTTTTAAAGGGTTTATGATCTCTTGCTTGTCTTGTTCACGGCTGCACCCAAATGCGTGAATCTGCTGCGTATGGTAGAAATTTTTTCAGTTCAACAGTAATTATTTGTTATTCATTTTTCGTGCTGTTTTTTCAAATAAATTTTCGAATTAATTTTACGTCTACTAGATACAGTTATGGGCTTACGCGCAATGTAAATGATGGGATTATTTTGTATTATGCATGCAAAAGGCAAAGTCAAAGGCAAAGAAAACGAAGGATTGAATATTACATTACAGAGTTGAATTCCCATTTCTTGCTTGCTCTTTTGTAGCAGGCAAGGCAAGGCAGGTTTCGTTATTGCCAATTGTTCGGAAGAATTTTAATGGCCTTGCATTTGCGAATTGCAATGTGATGGGTTGAGATGCACCTGATTGGAGGACAAAGTTGTTTAACCTAGTGGTCAATGAGTTTCGACCTACTGTACAGGTACTGCTAGTACAACTTGCCACGACAGGTTGAATCGTACGCGTACACCAAAGAAAGACTCGAGTTTTAAAGATTATTTATTGATTTTGATCAAAATTGAATACGGTGATTATTTTTTAAATCAACATTTCATCATAATCAGCTTGAGTTTGTAGTATGTATGCAATTTCTTCAATTCACTTTGCAATCCTCATATACAACTTGCCACGACAGGTTGAATCGAATTGTACACCTGGGAAGGACTCGAGTTTTAAAGATTATTTATTGATTTTGATCAAAATTGAATACGGTGAATATTTTTTAAATCAACATTTCATCATAATCAGCTTGAGTTTGTAGTATGTATGCAATTTCTTCAATTCACTTTGCAATCCTCATGAAATTAGGAATAGCTAACCTTAGTCGGTCAGTATAGTGTTGTGGTTGCGGGATTGACTTATGTTTTGAATTGTAATTGCAACTCTTGAGTTGAAGGGTTGAATTGAGTGAGAATGAGATGGGCTCATATGATATGCATATGAATGCATGAAACGAAGATGCTGATGCTACCTAATCCTTCAAGACACTCATGACCAGACCACTCCATTCAACAACCCTTTTTCTTCTTTAAACTTTTATTTTGTTTTTATGGGGAAAACTCTACAAAGCTAAAGCTGCACTGTGGCAGATCACTCATCATCAGGATTGGGTTTGTGGTTTCCCCATAAGAAATTACTTTGAGAGCTCAGCTACAGTCTACAGTGTAGCATTTCAAACTCAAAGGGTTTTGCTCAGCGATCAGTCAGTCAGATCTGTTGCCTGCATGCATGCTGGTTTGGCTAGTCTGAAAACCCAGATCTGAAACTCAACACGGTCATGACTTCCTTTTCACTTCCAGTCTTCATTTGCCCATTCCCCAAACCAGTCATTGACAGTTGAGTGCGTGAAAAAAATTCAACAATGTAGTAAAAACTATTTTGTGCATCTAGACAAAGTTGTTGTTACCGGTGAATTTTTGAAACGCATTAGGAAAAATGCCATTCGTGACAGTTGTGTCAATGGGAGCTTCGGCTGCCACGGAATTCATTGCAAATGCAATGTCCAGTAAAGAATCAATTTTTAATGGAAATGGAAAATCAACACTGACAGGTGTTCGCCCACTTTGTGAGGATGATTTGTATGAGGAAGAAAATAATTTTGGTGTCATTACAAGTATTAAAAGTGATGGGTCAACAAGGAGGAAGAGTGTTAGTTTTTTGGATTTGAGTGGAGTTGGAAAATTGAGTGCTGTTGGTCCAGGGCCACCGGCTTCGGAATCAGGCTATAGTTCCGGATCAGGGTCTTCTGGATCTAGTACGTCTTCCTCGTCAACTGTGGCTGGAGTAGTGGGTTGTGGAAGTGGGAGTGACATTGGCTCAGTTTATGGTGGAAATTGGTTTGAAAATGGAAATTTAGGAAATAATGCTAATGTGAATGCGGGATTGTGTCCCCATCCAATTCGAGCTGGAGGCTCTGTTCAAGCTAAAACTACACTTTGGAAAAGTTGGCTCAAAAATAAACTTCATTTGAATGGTTATGGAAAATATAATTTGGAAGGAAGTGTGAGTAGTCTTGGAACATTTTGGAGTCAAAGTGGTACGTAATATTTTCAAATAACTTCAAAATGAGAGACAATGTTGTTGTTAATTCTCAAACGTGTATTTATTTTAATGCCAACAATCGGCGTGTTAAACTTGTTATGAGAATTCAATTAACACCATCCTCTTCAGGTTCTTCAACAAAATACTCTGGATTAAGCCCAACGTTTTCGAAGGTTTCCTGTAGTGTTGCGGCATCTGCATCATCCAGAAGTTCTGGATTTTCCATAAATATTGCAAGGGCCCTTGCGTGCTGGTCCTGAACGTCTTCTTGTAGTATATTACTAACAATACCAATGTTTGTTTTTTCCTCATCGTCCGCATCTGATTCTGAATCTGATTCACGATCCTCATCATCCGATTCGAATGATAAATATGGTTCTTTCTCTTCACCATCATCCATGTCCAAATCACATTCGAGTTCACAATATTGCAACCCCCCATTGTAGATTTCTAAGGATTTAGGAACTATCCTGCAAAGTGGACATCCTCTTACATCAAATTCTTCCAACTCTTTATGAAAGTTTTGTAGAATAATGGAAAGACCAAATTCAGTGATCTAATAGGAAAAATGGATGTGAAAGAAGCTTTTGGGCTAATGAAATAAAAAAAATACTCACAAGGGTATTTCGAAGTCTCATCTTTCTGATATATTTCAAGTTGACCACTTGCGAAATAGTCTCATCGTTTGCATTCGTATCAGACAAGTCAAGAACTTCTAAACCTAACGAACAGTGCATTTAATAAGGTTGTATCAAGCATGCCTAATTATCATTTTCACTTACTTTGAAGATTGCTCATATTAAGTGGACTTAATGTGAAACCTTTAAGCTCACAATCAGTCAGGCATAACCGTGTGAGCTTTTTTAGTTTCCAAATATGAGACAAATTTTCCATGTTGACAGTTCCAATTCCATGGGATTCAAATTCTTCCAAGTTGGGAAAGTTTTGTCCGATATCTACGAATAGAGCATCGGTTCCTTCACCGAGATTGAGAACGAGCCTATTCATATGCATCCTCTTCTTCGGCTGATTTGTAAATCCATTGATTTCTTCCAAGCTTGACGATTTTCCAATGAAGGTGACATCCTTTAAAGTCCGAACGACGTGGAAAGGTGCAAGAACAGTAGGGTCAAATTCACAGTTCTCGAAGTGAAGCGTTTCAAGAGAAATACAACTTTTCGCATAGGAAAAACTCAAGTTCTTAAATTGAATATTCTCATATCGCATTGATTTAAGAAGTGATTGGTTCTTGATAAATCCAGAGAATCGAACTGGGTTTGGAATTTTACAATTTTTGAGTTCGAGGTGCTTGAGTTTTAATTTAGCCATTCCATCCAGAGCTTCAACCAAATCCATGTAAGCCAAGGAAATGCTGGTTAGGGTTGCAGAATTTCGTACAAATATATCCCGTAGCACATTTTCATTGATAGGGGAAACAACCATTGCAGATTTCAGCTCAACTAGCCCCGTGGATTTTCCTATCCATACTTCCAATGGATTCAATTGATTTTTGGAATCCACGAGTTCCAGTCCTGTAATGTATTCGCATTTTTAGCAATAGCTCAAAATTTTTTGTTAAGTTTGAGAATTTGACATACTTTTGAGATTTTGGACATTCTCATGGAAGGGTTTCATGTGTTTCCAAAAGGCCATGACTTCCAAACCCCCAGAATAAGGCCCTGTGCAATCGATCACACGAAATTCTTCAAATTTTACAGGCTCAGGAATGCTCCCAAGAAGGAAAATTTGTCCCATAGTAATCTGGCAGTTGATAAAATGTATAGATTTAATCGAGGACTTGCTTTGCTGGAAACAGACTTCAAGCGCGACTGCATATTGTGGGTTTGATTTCATGTCCACATCTTTAAATGTGTATCGCTGCCACTGCACTGTGCTGTTCAATAATCCCTCAATTGTGTCTCCGAATATTTGGGGTTCTTTCTGGACCACATGAACAGTAAATCGATGCAAATGGGCCATGAGGAACCCTTGATTCCAACTGCGGCTGACAAGTCTGAGTTTAAGAACTTTACGTTCTGAAACCCATTTCATAATGTTGGCTGAGATCTGAAATTTTTTATTAAAGGAGTTAGTTAATTTTACTCATCGTAATATTTAAAACTGAAATATTACAATTGCATCCGACTGCAAGATTGAGGATTGTTCAGTATCCGAGTCCATTGTAACAAGTTAGTTTTAGTAATGTACTTATGCAATATTTTGTAAGAGCTGAGTAAACCTGGTCGAGGTTCACTCTGAGGAGAACAAATTTGTCTCAAACCCGATTAGGTTTGACACCTTGGACGACTTGTTTTATCGAGTCAAGAATTAGATTCGTCGTAGTCAAGGAATGTACTAATGAATTTGATTTTTTGTAATTTTCAGAATAAGTCACTCCTCGTGGACTGTACGCCAGAAACTGAATACTCAAGCAAAAAGTTTTACACCCTGAGAAAATTCCAAGGAGAATCATCTGGAGTACATTGTGAACAACCCGAAGATTTCCTTGATGGAGATGAATATTGCAATTTATTTGTTCGGGAGTGTTTGAAAACATATGCTACTCCTAATTTGGAATTAATTGAAGACACAAGTTCTGCTTCACCAACACCATCCATCAAATCTGGAGATGCAGTTGATGGGGAAACTAAATCTCATAATCATAATTCTGTACTAGTTGAAAGCCCAGAGCCAAGGCGTAAAGCTCCACCACCATGGTTTTGGAGTAATTGGAGCAATCAGAGTCGAGGGATTTCGCTAGACGAAGCTGGGATTTGTTTAGAAGGCTATGCAATTGTGAATTACAAAGATGAGAATCTTGGAGATCGATTCATTCAAGTCAAATGGGATCGAGTAGAGGAAAGATTTTGGTTCATTGTTTGGACTCTGGATGCTGGGCGAGATTTTATTTGTAAACTTGATTTGGGAGAAGTTGAGCCAATTTGGCATAGTGAGCACAAGTTAACCCTAGAGGATGGATTGATTCTTCAAACTAGTGAGCAAAAACGAAGTCTTTTGAGGGAATTGTATACAATTTGTTCGGAATTGGGATGCTGCGAAAAATCCGGGAATATAGCCTCTGCTAATAATGTGGACAGAATTTGTGATGTCATTCGACTCTTTCAAAGGGTCACGGTAAGTTTTTCAGAAGAATTTTCTAGCTCAAGCCATTTACTTATTGCTATTTTGATTCCTTAGGCTGAACTCTCTATTTCTACGAAAAAGACAGACACAAAATCCCCGGCTAGACTCAAGGCACCACCACCAACTGTTTTTACCCTTCGCCTAGATTCTTTGGAGTTTCGGGTTAA
>WJEZ01003187.1:0-11394 GCA_009869925.1 Thalassaphorura encarpata
GAAAGAGTGATTAAATTTAGAGTGCCATTGCCATTCGCATAAATTGACTGGTAGGAGTGAAAAACGTACAGTAGGAACAAAGAGAAATAATTAAAAAGATATTTAACAGGAAAGATTTTCAGGAACAGAAACGTTTCTTTATCTTAATTGTAATACGTAAAATGTAACCCTTCCTTTCACTTTATGGTTGAGCATGTAAAACAAGAGGATAAACAAAAATATGTCTTGGGCTTCGAGTTGGTCTTCATCTGCTCCAACTTCTGTCGTGTTCTAAGCTAAGCTAATTTGGGTACAAACCACATATACACGTACAGATTTAGCCCTAACTGGAGTTAGTGTTAACCCATAGTTCCTTAGATGATATAGTGCTTAAGATCAAGACACGGACGTAGGTCCAATTACTGTACATGATTACAAATACTTTTAAGCCTAACTCTCATCTCAGGCCCAGGTCCAAGCCAGGATGAAATGAACTGCAATGACAGATCTGATTCAGCTTCTACATCAGCAAACTAATACATGAGAGTTCTACCCTACCGTACGTACGTTAACGTTACGAGGAAAGAGAAATAAAGATAAGAAAAATGCAAACCCAATGCATTACGAATGATTCAAATCTCTGACTTGGTCTTAACAAGACTAAAAAGTCCCAGACCCAGTCCCTAGTCCAGGTCATGAGTTGAAACAAAGAAAATGGGTGAGTAGGGTAGAGTAGTGTTAAATCCAGCCACATTATTTTTAGTTTAGCTCTAGACCTTGGGTAGGGCACGAACTCTCTTACTGGAAGAATTATTAGCCCTGTCATTTCATTCTTGCCAATTCTTCAAAAAATCATACAAACATTAGCTAACAGCTACAGTACAGGAACAAGTACAAACTATAGTGACAATTGCAAATCCAAGAAGGACAATAAGTACAAAGAATATTTGAGGTGACCCCTTGGCCTTTCCCTGAAAATTCTCCCTATTGCCCTAGTGTTATGTCAAGGCAGCACAGTACAGGACCGAAGTGGGAGTGCCTTTGAGTTTCATTTTAATTTCAGTCCGTGTGTTCGTTTATTTTACTGGACAAGAAAGACTCAGGCTGGACTAAACCATTTCCAGCGCCAACATTCCAGAGGTAACCCGAGTCTGAGTCTGTCCGGCTAGTTCAATAGTTTACATTAGAATCTGTGTGTGTCCATCCATTGGCATTAGACAGACAGAAAGACTGCAAGTGCAAGTGCAAGGGCTAGCAGCCGGCTAGGGACGCCAAAGAAAAGACCGCGGCAAAGATTTTTTCTTCTCAGAAATCTTTTTCCCGTTCCTGTAGTGTTGTGCTAGTGCCGTGCTAGTGCATTGCTAGGATCGGTCCTATCGCCTTAGTTATTCTAACTGGCTCCTGACTTTTAATTTTGTATGGCCGAAACGAAAGGCAAAAGTGCAAGTGACCTCAGTTTGACCTCTTCGGTCTTTGACTTCAGCTGCATTAGCCATTTAGCAATGCTAGAGGATTTTTTAACTCACTACTGTTCATTCTTTGTTAGTTAATAATCTTAAGTTCTTTTAACGGCAAACCGGGTGGCCAATCTTACTTTATTTAGTTAATTGATTTGATCTCATCAACATGAGTCGATCACCCTCCAAAACGCCAATAAAGACTTCCCCCATAAAATCAGAATCTGGGGTAGGGGGAAAGCGATGCTCAGGAATTATTATAGACGGGACAGGTAAGTTAATTCAGTTTGATCACATACTTAGTTAGGATAATAGCCGCATGATTGATTTATGCTATTTAAATCGCTTTTCTGTCTTTCCCAATTTCATTTCAATTTAACATGTCTCGCCGTGACCGTAATAATTTAACGCCTAATTCTAATTCTGACTAGACTGAATTTCTGAGTACTTATCCTCTTTAGTTTTAGACATGGACGTAGACGTAGGGACGGATGTTCCAGACAAGGCTGCTGTGATCAAAGCCACCTCCGAACCTCCTTCTCTGTTGCAACCTACTTCTGCCTTGAAAGTTGAGGACATCCCAATCATCATCAATGACCAGGAATTCAAAGAAATACTGGAGAAAGCTGACGTCAACCCAAAAGCATGGCTTCCAGAGGATGTCAAGAAATTTTTAGAGCTGAATGGTATCAGTGCCTGTGCCTACACACTTTTCAAGGAGGTAAAGATTAATTTACGGTACGAATGACCTAGTGACCTTCTTCATTCTTTTCTTTGCTTTTTCCCTATCACACAGGGGACAGATGGAGGCAAACTACTAAAGATGAATAAAGAAACCCTTGCCCTCAAAGTAGAGGTCAGACAAGCCTTGGTCATCGTTCGTTTGATCACTAAACTTAGGGCTTTAGATTCTGCGTATGTCAAGAAGCACAAACTCCCTCCTCCACCTGTGCACTATGGCTCTATGCCTCCCCCTGGGGTCAGAATTCCCAAGAAGATTAACATTACACCCCCACTAAATAATAAGAGAAATAACAACACTTTCGCAACAAACGCAGTAAATGATGACGAAGAAGATTGGGGTAATTTCGGAGCTGCCAGTTCCAATTCCAATGACCGTTCATCAATGGACAGATCCTTTGGATCCAACCATAGCCAAAGCAGCAATGGCGGTGGCCGTGGCCGTGGCCGAGGTGGCCCCAGAGGTAATGTTAATAAGTTTTCTGACTGAATATTTATTTATTTCTAGTATAATGACAATGACATCGATTTTTTAATTTTAGGAGGTCGTGGTGGTGGCTATAGCTCTCGTGACACATCTCAGGATCGTAACGGTGGTGCCAATGCCCCTGTTGCCGTTAAAGCCGAAGATGAAGACGACTGGGGGGATACTTCTACATCCAGTACTGCCACTACAACTATGCCTCCACCTGCAGCTAAAAATAACACAACCTCAGCTGGAGATGATATCGACTGGGACAATTTTGGGTCCAGCACTCCTTCCGCTACGGCTACCCCAGCTTCCACATGGGGAAGTAACAACAATGACAGATCGTCTTATGGGTCATCAGGCTCTAACAATTATGGAGACAGAGACAATGGTGGTGGCCGTGGACGTGGTGGTGGTCGTGGTGGGTTCAGAGGTACAACAAAATATTAATTTAAAATTGAGAGATATTTCTAATGTAAAAACCGGAAATAAATATTTTCGCCTTGAAACAGGAGGCCGTGGGGGCGGAGGAGGTGGAGGTCGTGACCTAGAAGGTGCCTGGCCATGCCCAGACCCTGGATGTGGATATAAAACAAATTATAAGACTCGAAATGAGTGTTTTCGTTGTCACGCTCCTAAACCTGGTAAGGATCCTTACCGAATGCATAAATATTTCTATTTTTTATTCTTATTCTCTTTATTAACATTTTTTTATTTTAATCAGGTGGCAGTGATGGAGGTGGTGGTGGTGGTTACAACTCTCGTGACACTTCCCGTGATCGTAGCGGTGGTGGTGGTGGCAATGCCTCTGTTGCCGTCAAAAACAACGATGACGATGATTGGGGAGACAGTTCGAGTTCTACTAGTATGGCTCCTCCAGCACCAAAACCTGCATCCGCAGGTGATGATATCGACTGGGATAATTTTGGTTCTAGCACTAGTACTCCTTCCACTACCCCAGCATCATCATGGGGAAATAACAATAATGATAGAGATCGAGGACGTGGTGGTGGAGGATTCACAGGTAAAATTAGAAAATGAAAAAATTATTTGTATTGAAAATAAATATTTATTTTCTTCTTTGTTTTGCTTTGAATCAGGTGGCCGAGGAGGAGGTGGTGGTTACGGCTCTTTCCAGGATCGTAACGATAACGGCAATGGCAATGCCTCTGTTGCTGTCAAAAACAATGATGATGATGATTGGGGGGATAGCACAAGCTCTAGTGCTGCGGCTCCTCCAGCGCCTAAAAACAATACACCTGCAGCTTCAGGTGATGATGACGACTGGGGTAATTTTGGGGCAAGCACTACCCCCGCGCAAACATGGGGCAGTAATAACAATGACAGGTCATCGGACTCCAATAGTTATGGCTATGGCAATCGCAGAGACAGTGACGGTGGTGGTCGAGGACGTGGTGGATTCAGAGGTAAAATGAGAAAATTGAATGCCAGCCAATATAAATCAATACATTAAAATAAATATTTTTATTTCCTTTAAATCAGGAGGCCGAGGAGGAGGTGGTGGAGGTCGTGACCTAGAAGGTGCTTGGCCTTGCCCAGACCCTGGATGTGGATATAAAACAAATTATAAGACTCGAAATGAATGTTTCCGTTGTCGTACTCCAAAACCTGGTAAGGATATTAAAAAGGATTTTTATTAGATTAGAATACGAATGGAATACATAAATGTTTTTGTTTTGATTTTATTATATTTTAGGTGGTGGTACACCAGGTGGTCAAGAAAGAGGAGGTGGTGGTGGTGGTAGTGGACGACGTGAAACACGTGAAGGAGATTGGCCTTGTCCTGATTCTGCTTGTGGATGGAAAACTAACTTTAGCTGGAGAAAAGAATGTTTTCGTTGTCAAGCTCCAAAACCATCTCAAACTGGTCAAACCCCACGTGGTAATGGTAAGAATCTGCACAAACACTAAATACTTTAAAAAATAAAAAAGCTCATTTAGAAATTAGAAAAAAGGCCGAATGTTCTGATCGAAACTTAATAATTAAAATCACAGCTTTCGCTTGAAACTTAACTAACCTAACGAATATTATTTTAATTTAGGAGGTCGTCGTAATGATGATGACGATTGGGGAAGTTCAGATACACCAGCGACTTCTAATAACAATAGCTCTCGATCTCGCACCAATGAAAACAAATACGGATTATGATGACTGGGGAAGTTCAAGTTCAAATACACCAGGGACTAATGCTAATCGAGAGCCATTGGGATCTCGATCTCGTCCAGTCAAGACAGAAGTGGAATACGATGATTGGGGAAGTTCAACAACAACTTCGAAGGCTGCTACTACCTCTCATGACAATAGCTCTCGATCTCGGCCAGTAAAAAGAAATACAGATGATGATGACGATTGGGGAAGTTCGGCTGCAGCTGCACCACCAAGGACTGACAATAGGTCTCGATCTCGTCCAATGAAAACTGAAGCTGATGATGACTGGGGAAGTTCAGCTGCAGCTCCAAGGACCGACAATAGCAATAGCTCTCGATCTCGTCCAATTAAGAAGACGGAAGATGATGACTGGGGAAGTTCAGACGTGACTATAGGAAATTCATCAGCTCCAAGGACTGCTTCTGCCTCGAGTGACTATAACTCTCGACCTCGCTCAACAAAAAGAAATGCTGATGAAGATGATTGGGGAAGTTCAGACGTGCCAGTGGCAAATTCATCAGCTCCAAGGACTTCTAATGACAATGGCTCTCGATCTCGCTCAGTAAAAAGAACTGCCGATGACATGAACCAGGGATCCAGGGAAACGGAAGTGGATTGGGGTGCTCCTGAACGTCCAGCTCAAGAACAAGAACCCAACAAGCGACCCAAGAATATTTCACCAATTGTTTATGATTGTTGAGATTTTGTAATTTACAAAGAAAGGACTTGTTTTTTTTTGGATAATTTTTTCTGACTTGGCTTGGACTTTTCAATTAATTTTTGACAATTTCATAAAGCGATGAGTGACTTGCTTGAGCTAGTATTTGAAACCGGCTATTTTGAGAATAGAAATCTCGAGTCAAGGAAACTTAGGATATGATAACATAACATACTTAATTATGGCTGTGTAATTAATAATTCTTATTACTCTTATTTCATGTCTACAATTACTANTGATAACATAACATACTTAATTATAGCTGTGTAATTAATAATTCTTATTACTCTTATTTCATGTCTACAATTACTATTAGTACGTACAGTACGAAGCCAATGCAATGCCAGTACAAACGAAATTTGATTTGATATAATTGCAGTGAATGTGAAGCGAAGTCTATGGCTAATGATAATTAAACAGCAATGCATGTTCAGGCAGGTATTGCAACTCTCATCTTGTAAAATTGTGTTGTGTGATTTTCTTTTTGGTTAGTAGTTGGTTATTTACAATTTTTTGGGGTCAATGGGTCATTTTTAGATTAAAATCAATTAAAACGGCCGTTCGCGCAATTTATGAACGACCCATTTTTTGAATCAACCGCCCAAGCTCAAGCCGTGTGACTCTCCCGCCCGGTTTTGTTGCTAAAGGATTTTCTATATACGGAACGGACGTACGTCAAGTCCAACGGAAACTCAATTTTACGTGAATTTTTAGATTTGACGAGGTTAATTAATAAATTAATTAAGTGGGGAAGCCAAGAAAATGTCTGGAGGAACATCAAAACGTAGACGAATGTCTACAGCCAGTATGGCTAGTCGAGAAGATGAGGATTTGGAATCAACAGAATCAAAAAGGAAAAAAATTATCAAAATGGATCCAGTGAGTTATTTAGCGGATTTAACGATTAATTATTAATTGAGAAACAGATAATTTAGCCTAGGGTATTCCTAAACTAAATTAAAATGCTATGGTACAGTATTTTTGCATCTTGATCGTTTTAATGCGAGCTCTGGATTTGTTGAGAAGAGATTTCGAATTGGAACAATTTTTGTTGGGTCTGTTAATTAATATGTTTATACCATTGTTTAGAATTGAGCAATGTCAACAATTGTACGACATCCTTCGAGCATACAAAAAAGAAGACGGTACACCTTTATGTGAACCTTTTATAAGAATTCCGAAACGGAGACAAGAACCAGCTTATTATGAAGTAAGTCAAGTCAAAGTCAAATTAGGGCTGGGTTGGAGTAAAGTAGTCAAAAATTTCCTGTGGAAGGAAGGGGAATCGCAATGTTGGGTCTGATTATTGAAGTAAGTTCTTATTTGTATAATTCAGGTTGTCAAAAATCCAATGGGAATGCTCCAGATTCAGCAGAAAATTAAAATGGATGAGTACGAGGACATTGATCAGATGTCAGCGGATGTGGATTTAATGGTCACGAATGCCAAAGCATTTTATAAGGTTAGATAAAGATAAATTTGATAATCTTTTTAGCTATTAGTGCAAATTATAAAAAAATATACATAAATTTCTATATGATTTGGATTTCAGAGGTCATCACAGGAGCATAAAGACGCTTGTGAGCTGTGGGAATATTTCATGGAGAATAAATGTCGACTATTTGACCAAGACACTCCTTCTGAGGAAGGAGATCGAAAGGGGAAAATTATTTTAAAGATGGGAAAACTTGTAAGCATACTGGACTAAAACTAATATTTAGCTAAATAGTGCATTCATGATTCAATCTCACATTTTTTTATTTTCTAGGCACGTCGAGCTGCTGCAATGGAATCTCGTAAACCTACGATAGGAGGTGATGGTGACGGAGGAGAAACGTCTGAGTCCTCTTCAACAAATACAGAGAAAGATCGTGGGGAAGATGGGGCTGAAGGTGGAGGACTTAATTTTCAATTAGAGGATTTATTTGCAGCTGCTATAGCTGCCACAGATGCTGACGGTGGATTGATTCATGTACCATTTCAACTCCTTCCATCCAAGAAAAATTATCCAGCATATTATGACGTTACGGATACTCCCGTTGATTTAAAAATGATTGCAACCAAAATCCAAGCTGGTATGTTAAAGGAATAATTAATTTATTTTAATTTCTACTAGTAATTATTGCATATTATTTTAGGTGAATACGGAAGCCTCCAAGACATGGAAAAGGACTTTATAACCATGTGTAAAAATGCATGTAATTTTAATGAACCTGGCTCACAAATTTATAAGGATGCCAAAGCCCTTAAAAAAGTTGTAATGAGCAAGCGTAATGAAATTGAGCATGGGAAGCATGTGTCGGCTGGTGGCAGCGGCAGTAGTTCTGCACCTGGAGGTGGAAAAACGAGTGAAAGGATTCGAAATCGTAGACTTCGCTCTGGAGTCACACATCCATCCATTACGGCTGCTTTGCAATATGAATACGATGATGAAGATGACGAAGAAGATCGGACAAGGCTGTTACGTGGGATCACGACGCCAGAGGCTGATGATGCTGAGAATGATTCGGATGAAGAGGGGGATGAGGAAGAAGAAGAGGAAGAAGTTGAGTCAAAATTTGGTGACACGGAATCTCCAATGTGGATTTTGTATGAAAATGTTTGTAGTGTGACGGGAA
Organism: Thalassaphorura encarpata; assembly: GCA_009869925.1. NCBI lineage: Eukaryota > Metazoa > Arthropoda > Collembola > Poduromorpha > Onychiuridae > Thalassaphorura > Thalassaphorura encarpata. The sequence continues at coordinate 8,153 of WJEZ01003187.1, forward strand.
CTTCTGGGAAATTGTTGAGTGAGCCTTTTAAGCGTTTGCCTTCTAGAAGATTTTATCCAGATTATTACAAGGAAATTAAAAATCCAATTTCTCTGGCTCAAATAAAAATGAAAATTAAGGTAAGCAAGGGTAAATTCTTTAGACAAATTTAAATTATTTATATTTTCTATATTTTTTCAGAGAGGTGAATACGAACACATTGGAGAACTTCAAGATGATTTGAACCTTATGTTTGAAAATGCAAAAATCTACAATCGCCCTGACTCAAGTCTTTACAAATGGGCAGTTAAACTTCAAAAAGTTGCAGCTGTGACTGTAGAAGATTTACAAGGAGATGATGAAATGGACGTAGGGGAACCTGGGGAAGTTAAACCATTTTCAGCCAAGTTTGGTTCACCTGAATATTCATCTGATGCTGGAGATGTATTTTTAAGGGATGGCTCTGCGTCTAGGGATTCAAGTGTGAGTAGGACGATGGGCACTGGCGCCACAGGTGGTGGGAAGAAATCCTTGACTCCAGCAAGGTCAGCTAAGGCAGGCAGCAAAGAACCCCCATCTGGGGTAATTGCTGGTGCTGCTGCAACTCCTGGTAGTCCAACTAAACTTGGAAAGGATAAAGAGGAATGGAATTCAAAGGGATTGCCACCCAAGGAATTACAAAAGAAAAGACAAACTATTCTTGTGCGGACACTGTTGGATGCAAAGGTAAGTTTTTTAATTGTAATTAATTAATTTACCTTATAATTTTAAATTGTGTTTTATATAGGAACCGGATGGCCGAAGCCCAATTTCACTTTTTATGGAAAAACCATCCAAGAAAATGTATCCAGATTATTATCGAATTATTCCAGACCCCGTGGACATGATGACAATTGAAGCAAATGTTAAAAATGAAAAATACGCAACCATCAGCGAATTGAAGAAAGATTTTGAGGTCAGTTAGTTAATACACAGGGATTTAGTTAATAATATCTTATATCTGACCTTTGACCTTGAATTTCTAGACAATGTTCAGCAATTGCCGCCTGTACAATGAAGAAGGGTCATTAATTTATGAAGATGCAAATAAACTTGAGAAAATGTTGAATGACAAAATCAAGGAAATGGGACCGGAAGGAGGGAAAAAGAAAAAGTAAGTTCAAGTTTGGAATTTTAAGTTTTTTCTTTTACTTCAAAATAAGTAACAATTTTTCACTCCTTTTCATAGAGCTGCCAAGAAAAATCCCTTGTTAGCAGCAAAACTCAGAACATTATTGGAGACGGTAAAAGACTACAAGGATAAAAATGGAAGGAATTTGTCTGCAATTTTCCTCAAATTGCCTTCAAGAACTGTAAGAGAAATAAATAATTTCTTGCATGTATTTTCTCTACATTATAATTTTTTATTTCAGGAATACCCTGGCTACTACGAAGTCATCAAGAGCCCAATTGACATGGATAGGATTTGCCACAAGTTAAAAATCTATGCATATGATACGTTGGAGCAATTACTGACGGATTTGAATCTCATGTTTGACAATGCTTGCAAATTCAATGAGCCAGATTCTCAGATTTACAAGGATGCTTTGGTCCTTCAAAGATTAGCCTTGCAAACTAAACTGAGCCTAACAGAAGACGATGGAGTCATCCCTGATGTGAGTGGAGCTGTAAGAGAAATCCTGACGACTATTTTTAGCTCAGTTTATAATCACCAAGATGAAGAAGGGCGTTGCTACACTGATACAATGGCTGAGCTCCCTGAATTTGATGAAGTTGAGAGTGAAAAGTAAGTCAAGTCAATCCGGTTAATTTGTGTTTTTACCTTTTAGTTGCTAATTTTGCTGTAATTTTAGGAAAAGAGCCATTTCCCTGGATCTTATCAAAAGTCGTTTGGATCGTGGGGCATACAAAAGATTGGACACTTTTCAGAATGATATGTTTTTATGTTTTGAGCGTGCTCGACGTCTTTCCCGCACTGATTCTCAACTTTTTGCTGATTCCGTGGAACTTCAAACATTTTTCATTCGATCAAGAGATGAAGTTTGTGGTTTGGGAAGTGTGCTCAAATCTCCTGCCTTGAATTTGACTCAGCAACATTTTCTGACTGAGGTGGAAGCCTTGAAAGTAGAGAAAAGAAGCAAAGAAGTTCCACAAGAGGAAGACGTCGTCATGCAAGATTTGACAGGGGAAGGAGAAGGCGGTGTTAAAGAATCTGTGCAATTGAGCGAAGGTAACGAAGGGGCTCTACCCACTACAGCAGCTGCAGCAGCAGCTTCTTCGCAAAGTGAAACTTACAATGAACAAGTTTACCATGTTGGAGATTTTGTGTACGTGAGTCCAACCCCAGCGGATGAGGTCAGTACAGGGGATGGAAATGCACCACAGAAAGGGGTGAAGGCAAACATTGCTAATATTCAAAAACTTTGGACTGAGGCTGATGGAACAAAAATGTTTGAAGGGATTTGGTTCTTTCGTCCAGATCAGACTTATCATTTACCTACGAGAAAATTCCTACAGAAGGTATATAGTATTCAATTTTCCTAATTTTACTACTTGCAAATATATGAATTTTTATACATATTTTATTTAATTTTAGGAAGTTTTCCGTACAGAAGTGAGAAGTACGGCTCGTCTGAGTGAAATCAGTGGTAAATGTTGGGTAATGACTGTTAAAGGAAAAGAATATTTTAATTATGCCCCACAAGGGTACTCAGATGCAGATGTCTATGTCTGTGAGTATCGCTATTCTTCCCGTGGACGTTCCTTTACCAAATTGAACACATGGGCCTTTGGCTCAGAGCGAGTTGTGCTGATTCCACGGAAAAAAGTACTGGAGCCAATTCGCGTCGCTTCAGTGTTTCGAGAACGAGTTGAAAAACACAAGGAAGAATTACAATTTATTGAAGATGATGCTGAGAAAACTCCTGTACCTGAGTTTCCGAATATTGAATTACCCAATGCCGTGCCCGTTGCAGGAGAACAAAATCCTGGGTCAGTATTTTATGAACAATATCAACTCCCTTGTGGACCCATAAGAGCTGGAGACTATGTATATGTACGGGTAGAAAATCAAAAGAAATTGGTGGCCAAGGTGGACACGATGTGGGTGGATCCAGGAGGTGTCCTTTACTTTCATGGACCTTGGTTCACATCTTTGGCTGAGATAAGTCCTGGAAGCTATAGCCCTGGACGTACTTTTTATAAGCAAGAGATTTTTCAATCATCTATTGAAGATACGAATCCACTGTTGAGTATTTGTGGGC